>AXCM01000485.1:0-64581 GCA_000473375.1 Anopheles culicifacies | reverse complement strand
AAACCTGAAAGTTACAGAAACAGCAAACGTATGGAGCAAAGATGGAGTTGGTCCAAAAAATAAAAACGCCACAAAACATAAACGAAAAGCAAACCGGCAGAAACACAAATACACACACACACACGAACGAACGCGTCGAAGCCGAACGTACATTTGTGCAGAATTGACTAAAATAAATCTTTCCATACTGACCCTGAACTTGACTGGGGGCCCCCTTGTTTCGTGGTTCCGCCCCGTAACCTTCCCATAGTTCCATTCCCTAAAACCTCATCCGCATTGACCGCCGTACTTTGCTACAGACAAATGCACACACACACACGCGCATTACGCTCTTTCCCATCTGCAGCACGCGCGATGCAAACGCCGTCATTTTCATGGCCAAAGCAAACTGTTTCGTTTTGACTCTTCACTGGTCAGTTTCTGATGTATGTGCAGTTTGCGGCCAAGCCTACATTCGACGTTACGTTAGCTTTTATTTTTGTACCCTACCTTTCTTTTGGCATTTCTCTCCGCCTGTCTGTTAAAATCGGTGGCAGCCGTTTGGCAACAGTTTCCAAGTGCTGCAGCAACCTAGAATCCATCCCAAACATGATGCTAATTCGTTGTTATATTAACTGCTGTAGCATTTGTATTTATTACTGCTACATTTACAGGCAAAACTTCACAAACACCCATTATGAGGTAATGAAACATGTTCGAAACGATCGCATCCCGCAACACACCCACAGCGGCAAAGATTAAATAACACTTGCAACAGTGTAGACAATATTCCAAGCCGGATGCCGGAAAAAAGAGAAAGAAAGAAAGGAAGCAAAACCGAGAAAATAAAGATTGCATGTCTCGGTTGTATTCACAGATACACATGCACATATTGCATGTGTCGCATCTGCCGGCATTGCAATGCAGTTTTGGGATGCGACAGCATGCAATCATCCAATGGGTGCATCTATACAGCTTGTCACAACCACCATCGCGAATGAACATGATAACGGCAAATAGCAAGAAGCAATTCACCAAAACCAGCTTATCTTTTCACACCGCCAATGCACCACAAGCAGGAAAACGATCGTTCGTTATAGCTGCGAAATGATGGCTAGTAATATTAATGTAATTATCACAACAAACCAACGAGCAAATTTTCAAACCTGAGAATGAACATACGAAGTTTTTTCAGACTAGAGAATTTGTTGCATTTACGCTGCTTTGCTGCTCGTCCCTTTCAGTTTCAATGTTTTTGCTAATTTTTCCTCCCATTCAGTTGCTTTGTTTTACATTTATGCTGGATGAGTTGCATCCGATCAGAGCAGCTGTTAGCCGAGGTTCTGAAACAACTTTAACAGTATTGTGTCCTAAATGATTCATCCACCCCATTTGCCTGACGGCCATTGTTTGGCGCAAATGATCGAGGTGATCGACCTGTCGTCGTCAAATTTGACAGTCTCATCAACAGTGATGGCGTTCGCTGCGTTGCTGCAATGGCGTAGGAAGTGCAATAAAATGAAGGATAAAAGAAAACATGCTTCTGGCATAAATGTAGTTCCTCTACGTAATAGAAATTGTAAGGCGTCAATAAGTATTTATTTATGTGATTATGCTACTAATTTTATAAATTCTACACCTCGAAATAAGATAGACATTTAAATTTAAATCACGCCAATGTTAGCTAACTGTCGATAGGGCATATAAAATCAATTACAACCAGTTGGAACATCCATTCATTTGAAAGTAGAAAATTTAAAATCACACACAAATTAAATGGTGTTCTGATGATCTGAACAACATGAAGGCAAAATGCAAAAAAAAGGAATTTAAGGAAAAGATGCTCGAATATGGGACAAGGTCCCCCAATCATGGCACCCTTCTGCTAAGAGGCCTTGAAACTAAATCGAAGCACTGATAGAAGACGCTTAAATATTTCTTGTTTTCCCTCACTATCCTCTATAATTATTATTATAAAAAATTAAAAAAAAAACTGGCTTTGAATTTCCCATATTAGTTATGTGGAGGCCTCACATATGGTTTTTCTATTATAACATGCATGACCGAACCGCATAAAGATGCAAAATTCCTGGACATCGGTGAATGTATTATATCATGAGAATGATACCAGACAATCTAAGCTGTAATAATCCTTTATCACAAGATAAGATGAAAGGTGACAAAGTACAGAATATTGAGCATGATTGAATAGAAGATCTCATTAGAGCAATTTAAATTATTGGTACTACTACCTTACACGGTTGAGCAGTAAATAAAACGTTTGCTAAAATGTATAAACTGCCACATGCTACCCTTTCCAACATTAATGACCTCTGTTTGTAAAGCAAATTTCCAACTCCACAGAACAGCATGCTTTCGTATCATAAATCATATTTCGCACTTTAAAAAACACTTGCCGTTCGTAATGCAGGATTAATAATTCATGTCCTCGCTTCGACAGCAGCGCGCTTTTAATGTCCCGAAAAATCACCGAAATTGGTGTTTTAAACTGCATATTAAGCTTTAAAGAATTGTGCCCGTAAAACTTCATCCAAACAAACCAATTCACACATCAAACGCGTACTACACACGAGTGCCTGAAGGGTTTTATTTCATTCACGTTCCACATTTACGACCCGTGGCGGATGGCGAAATTCAGTTCGCAAAAATATTTCTTTTCGCGGGCCTTTTTAAGCGAATCCCGCAAAACACTCCACTGCCAGAAGTGTCCAACGAATCCGTCTAAATTGCTGCACGCCTTCGGCACATCGCATCGCATCCCTGCAACACACATGCAGCCTCCCAACCGCCTCCTCGGCTCTAGAGGCCAGCATCGTAAAAATGTTTCCACTGCTGGTACCACAAAGCTCCGAATAGAACCTGTACCCCTCCTTCCCGATACAACAAATCCACCACTTAGAACGTGCGAATGTTCGTTTCGATAATGTGCATTTTTCGACAAGCCTGCCGCAAACAAAATTAACAACCACAATACAAAGCAAGAGCAACAACAAGAAAAAATCGCTTGATCGATCGTAAAAAATAATGCAAATCAACGCACGGTAACCTCCTACGCGCAGCAATGCGTTGGCCACCCACGCAAAAAAGCACCGTCCGAGTTCACGATCTCGTAAAGCTAACGATACGGCAAAGCTACCCGTCAAACCGATCCCTATCTGTCAAAGTGAGGCTCGCGTGTCGCCCGTTGTAGCAGGCCTTGCCGACGCGTTCGAAAGGAGCCATAACCATTTTTACGATCACCGTGCTACGTGTGGTTGCTTTGATCGACGACGGCGATCATTCCGAAAAGCATCCAGCAAACACTTGTTACTGTCCACATGATGTGAGGTGGAACTGTGGACGGCGATCAAAGGGATGATGCATGTCCTTTTTTGTTGCGCTGTCAGTCCTTCCCCTCTACCCGTCCATTGCTTTTGGTTTTTAATTGACTTTTAATTAAAATGCAACGGGTAACGAGCTTTCCGGAGAGCAAAGCTTAGCAGATACTTGGGCAACGGTTGAGAACGTACGATGATAGCAACAAACAAAAAAGAACACTAGCAGATAAAAAGCTTACTTACAAATCATAGGAAATCATAAAACGGTGGGATTTGCCTTTTTTTCGCATCCGTTGATGAAAGACACATTAAAACTCCTTTAAGATAACCTCAAATCCTTCACACCATACCAGCTTCCTGCTGCCAGCGTTCAAAGCTCGTTCGAAATCCTTTCATCATCATCAGCAGCAAACCACTAGAATGTATTGCCTACGTAAACAGGCGTGCATTTTATATATGCAAATCATCTAGAAAACGTTCCCTATTTTTTGCTTCTCCTCATCTTAACGCCACGTAAGGTTGGCGCAGAAAAAAATGCCAAGACCTACCGAAAAAGCAAGTACCAAACGTACCACATGCCGGTATATGCTGGTACCACCTTCCTTTCCGCAGTCCCCGTACTACAATAGTCACCAACCGAATACGACACCCTGGAGGGTAGAGCTTGGAGCAGGTTGCACTTCTCGATAAATGCAATAAATGCGCGTATGACTCTTTCCAACCGAAAAAACCTTCGCGCAGGTGATTGAACTAACCGTGGAGGAGGCTTGCACACATTTTTTCATTATTATTGTTATTAAAGGTTTGTAGCAAATGCTCTCTTCCTGCTGTTCTCGAGAGGAAAAAGATTGTTCGTGATTTATTCACTTTTTTACTTTTTCTGCACTCCATGTAAGGGGGCACATGGGCAGCAGGGGCAAACAAGCAGAGAAGGGGACCGTTTTATTCTTCATTACTTTTTTTTGTTACTTAATTTTGTTTGGTTCCCTGTCAAGTTGTTTTATTACTGTTCTACCCCGCATCAAACCTCCAGACCTTAGCCGAAACCTGCATTGTCTCCTAATGTTCAGAATTTGTGGTGCCCAAAAAAAAAAACGAACACACACACATCTCGATGGCGTCGACGGCGATGACTTGATGATGATGGATTTTTCTTTAATTTTTGCGCTTCCTTTCCATCGGTGCAAAGGACCCCCTCCACACTGTTATCCCCATTATCTGGCCCAATGTATGAAATAGCACTATTTTTTGCATTTCCGTTTCTCAATTCTCGCACCGAGTAGTTGGAAGGCAAGATGCAATATAAATTACTGACGTGCGACTTGCAACCGAAAGAGTTGTTTTTTTTCTGGCCTGTCTCGTTGTGCTCTTCAGTGAACAAGCAATACTCGAAATATCGGTGCAATGGAGCACCAAACCACGACGCTATCGTTTCGATGGCTCGTTCGTCAATCCATTTTGGAAGAGAGCTGATGCTCTTGATGTCTTCAGCAAAGCAATGAGTATGTGTTGCAAAATTCGTTGAAGAGGTCTACGATGCCCACGTTGGCACTCGATGCATATCGATTCTTTACAGTCGCTTAGCGGATGTGTATATTCTGGATACACGAATGGATTTAAAGTGCACCTTGCCCTGGGGCTATGAGGTCATGCAACATGGTTTATCTTACACATAACAATCAATGCTTCCGAGATAAGCATCTGGAATATTGTTTCGAAAGCTTTATTAAATTCCCTATCTTCATCTATATTGTGCTATAAAGATTAAAATCCGTATCTTCACCTAAATTGTGCTATAAGCAAAAAACTATTCATCACCTGCAAAACCTCCAAGTGATTCAAACACACCAACATTCAAAATTAAAGTGTGTTTAACACACTTTCTCCACAATCCTGATGCTGTAACAAACCCAGCAAAGTGCGTAAAACAAGCATATTGTAATGAACTGACGCGTGAAAATTAATGAAACAAGTTTGACAAAACAGCATTACAATCACCAGCGATCGCCAACACCACCACTAGCGACTGGTGAACGTGAGCGCGCCATGCACTCAATAATCCTAGGGCGGACTCATTATTTTATGCACCTTGATAAGTGTGCGGTGCATCGTGCGGACCCATGATACCGACCCAAATACCGTCAAGCTGTGCCGCCGTCGCAAAAGGCCCTTCCAGCGGTGGCATTATGATTTATCGTCACGATTAGTTCAAGTGAACCGCGGCCACAGCCCACCCTCGCCGAGGACAGATGTAAAGGTATTCCTTACCGAGTGCGCGCGTCGTCCGGCAAGGGAAACCTTTCCAATTGGCGCTGCAATCGAACGTCAAACGGCCGGTTTACTCGGTTTTGCTACTGCTGGGAACCGGAATGGCAACGGTTGAATGCCGATTTATTCCCCCATATCGATAGCACGCATCTAAACTGCGCCCGGGGGAGATTTACCGCGTTAGTGGATGCTAAACAAATGGCAAACAAATTTGCTGTACCATTTTATAGCAATTATTCATTTACTCAATCCACTAATACATTAAATTAACAAAGATAATCATACCAACGATTAAAAAGTTACATCACAAAATGAGAATAATTTATCACAAACATTAAGAGTTCAGTTTTCTTTTAAGGTACAACATATTTTAAGCGGATATTGTCTCGTTTTAAAACAATATAATGGCCAGTTCGTCTTGAAGACAAAAAAAATCTTAAAATCAGCTCCATACAAACACACTAATCCACCTGCAAGTTGCAGCTTTTGTTTCACATCGTCAAGCTTCGATGCTGTTGAGTGCACTCGTCTCATTCTGCCGCATCGTATCGACTGATGTTGGCGCACTTAAAATTGGATCCGGAAATTTGTCGCAAGCCTACAAACAGCAAATGCAAAACCGATCGATTGCATTACAAATAGTCTGAGTTGTCTGCATAAACAAGAAAAAAAAAGCATAACGTGACTCCTTACCACAAAATTTAAACACCACTGCGTTCAATTAGTGGTCGTTTTGCACGAACATTAATCAACAAAAATCGGTTCAGCGCGTGTTTCTGTGTCCTTTCCTTGTACATAAAGACGAACAAATGTTAAACCGTAACACATTGATTTTTTGCACGTCTAATGGCTTTTTAGAACAGAAGCTCAGAGATTGCGAATTCTAGCATCACATCGCGAATTTTAAACACTTTCCGAAAAAGAAAACTTCACACTACACAGTTAAAATACCCTCATTTTTGGAACTTGTCATACCTTGCGCTTTAACATTTCTGGAACATTAAACAAACCAATGCTAAACACAGGTGATATTCTTAACTAAAGCCGGGTTTCGTTCCAAAATGTCCTATCTTGCACAAGTTTAAAAACACTACCACCTTTCCCTGTCGACAAGCGCGACTAAGGAAATGAAACAAGAATGAAAGTGTGCTATTGCGCATTTAAGAATACTCCATCGGCGAACTCGGAAGCAAGGAAAATCACCTCCCAAGTTTCTTAAAGCCATCGTTCGTACGTTCGCGCAATCTTGCTTACGGAATCATTGCTTCATTCCTGTTATAATTCCAGCACACGTAAACCCCTCGCCAAAACCTCCAAACGAAACAACAGGAAACTAAACGGTTCTCGCGTTCTTCAGCAAGTTTTCCCTTTATGTTCCGCTGTCTCTCTCTCTCTCTCTCTATTGCTCTAACACTTTTCCTGAAATGATCCCTTAACGGAGAATAGCGAACAAAGAAACATTTCGAACTTAGACGGACAAGGATATTCCGGACAAAATATCCTTGAACTCGAAACCCGAACGGGCTGGCACGATTGGAGCCCGAACTCCCCGGGCCAGAAGCACGAAGACTTCGCTGTACCGCAAAAAAAAACCGTTGCCAGAATCCCGGGAGAAACCGATTGGTACCGGAAGGTGTCTTGGGCTCTGGGTGGAAAAGCGGAAATGGAAAACATAAACACACCAGTCAAACGATCTACTCTTGCTATGCTCCGGCAATGTAAGCTATGAAAAGCACTGTATCCTGTCATCTGAACTAAACTTAGACTTTTCATAATAGCGCAACACTATCAGCGTGATCTCGGAACACATAAAGGCCGATTAAGAAGAGGGCAAATTAAAATACGTAGCATAGTTTCTCACCCAATTCAAGAGGGTGGCTGAAACAAACAACAAAGAACGGCGTATGTATGTGGAACAATATTGTTAACATGTGTTGACCTTTATCTTTTCGAAGTCCCAATGTATCATATACCGTGGCTATGCGTATGGGGTACACGTGTGAATTAAAAGCACAATATCTACAAGCTGTCAATGGGCGGTCTCAGATAAGGCAGCTTCAAATATTGTAAAGAACAGTGACATGAATCAAGTGCAGCTGTAGATTTCAAATCTCAAAAACAAATATGGTAAAATGAACTTAACAGCACACTGCAGCACTGCACGTGCAACTAAATTACATCATTGTTTGATGTTACGCAACTCCCAACGCCCGGAAAGCTATGCTGCCTTACACAAACCACACTTCACAGAAACGTTTATGAATCTCAATTCGTCCTTGAGGCAAAATGTTAAGAAAGTGAGGAATTTGAAAAATATAGTAAACAAACACAGACCATCCGTTCGAAACGTTCAAGGATGCTCGGATGGCAGCACTGGTCCTGCGGGAAGAGCGCATAAACATCAAACATATTTGTACGCAATCATAACAAGAGAGAAAGAGAGCGAATATTCTACCCAATCTCGAGCGCAAGGATGCATGTCAGGGTAGAGCAACATATAACATTGATTTGTTTGTGTTTAGAATTTGGAAGGGATAGTTATAACTTTCCCAACGATAGCACAAGTGAATATATTGCACTAAATATCAACAAAATAATTGATAATTCACAAACCGTCTTAGGATTGTTAATCGACTAGCAGGTCGTTCAACAAACAATTGATTGACTCGGAGCACTGAAAACGGTTCTTCAACCCTGACATGTAAGCGTGTAAAGGAATGCACTGCAATATGCACCGGCCACTGTATATTGTGTGCGTTTGTATTGAATTTTCTTCCCGCTGCTAACACTTTTCTTCATACCTTTTATGCGCGAACCTCCTGTGAAGTTTTGCCTTATGTTGCAATAGCTTCTGCAACCTGCTTCCGATGCTGTAACAGGATCGTACTCGTTGGGACACTACACTGTACACACAAACGCAAATAATATTCGTGCCTAATCACCTGGGTACCTGTGTGCCACACCGTGCTTGTGCAACCCTTCGTCACATCAATTAATCCGGAAACGAAAAACGACACTGGCAGCTGCGCTATCGTCAGTTTTTCTGCACTATCCACAACACGGGCAAGGTCTGCCACCTGCAGCACGGAACCTGCACTAGTAGGAGGACTAACAACACGTCATGGGATGGTAACACAAGTACAGATTAAATGGAAATTTACAAATTTCACGAAAAAGTACTTCACTGGATTTTCTTCGTATCGCACTTGACTTTCTTTTTTTCGTTCTCCTGATCAATTTTTCTCAGCTATTTGACACTTGGCTGTTGACAGCGAGAGTATTTTTTTTATTTTGGTTTGCAACCGTTTGGTTCACACACACGCACAACATGTTGAACGACAAGTTGTTAACATGTTATATCACCACAAACGTGAACACAATTTGCATGTCTGCAAGCACAAAATTCAAAATTGTCCAGAAACGTATTACTCACCTTTGAAAATCGTTTTACGAATGGGTTTGGATCGATAAATTTGAGCACAACTCAATAAAAAAAGTATGCACAGCAGACGCGAATTTTGTTGCAACATGAACACTTTACAGGTGCTCTGAACCGGGCTTTATATTCTATTGAGGGTTCCATACTCGTTCAAAATTCCGTTCAAAATGGTTTTCTACCATTGTATTTGTTGTTTTAGATGAATTTTCATTCATGCGACCCAAAATCGGGAAAAGATACGGTAAATGAGTTGATAAACTGGTTTCCACAGATGAAATAATTATTCAATTGAAAAATGAAAGCTTTCTCTCCATCACGTACGCAGCCAAAAGAACCCTTCGATGGAAAGCGGCAGGGAATGGGGAACGTTCACGTTGAATTTTGTGATATTTACAGAACTTAGGACTTGTGAATCAAATTGCTTTCACGGAAATTACATTTTACGACTTGACCGGACAAAAAAGGTATATAAATTTATTAAAATCAACTAATAGCGATTCCGAATGAATTCCACCGAAAAGTACATTCGCGTCTCACTGTGTAGTATGAACCTCGTTTTCTATACACCTTGTGTTAAGCCTTGGATGAAAACGTCAAAGGTGATTCGCCGTGATCCGTTCCTTCGGGCCAATTCCCTGATGTAGTCTCGAACCAAACCAGAACAACTGACATTTTGAATTATAACCTCGATGTGAACGGATCGTTCGTCAGAGACTGTGTGAGCCAGAGAGTGTGGAAGTGCGCGAGGTGTGAGTGAGAAGAGAAGTGTGCAGGAGAAAAGTCTGAAGAAAAGCGCACGAGTGCTGGAAAAGAAAATTCTGGTTGCCGTTTGTGTGAAGTGGAAAAACACCCATTTTCCGTGAGTGTATTTGCAACCGTTTTATATGATGTCGTTTTAAGAAAGTTCCAGATGCTGATTTCTAAAATCACCTACGTTATGAAAGTTGTTTTTCCTTTGTGTGGAAAGCTGCTACCCTATGACGCATCATTCCATTTCGTAGATTGATTGTCACGTACGCACAATCGTAATCGTTCGAATGTGTGAATAAGAAGAAGATTCGTGGTTTGGCTTTACTACACAACTTGGGTGCTGTAATATTAGGCAGATGAGAGAAAAAAACACAGAAACGTACTACATTGCTTTTAATGTGGCTTCCCTTCATGCATGACCCTGGGCCCCACTACCCCTGTCTGTCGAATGGGTAGCTGTAGTGGTGAAGTGTGTGTGTATGTGTGGGTTTTTTGTTTGTAAAGCTCGTTTTGTGCATTCGAGGAGGGCCTTTTTTGTTACAACACTATTTTTTTTGTAGTGCGGTTTTGCATGCCCCCGTACTCCCTCCCTAAAACCGTAGTTGTTTTCACATCAGCCCCACTTTGTTACATTGTTGAAGGCAAAAATGTTTATTGCGTTGTATTGTATGAGGGCCGCCGCCATCTTGTGATTTCTGTTCGTGTACATCACGTACACTGTTCGCATGGTAGTGTGCGTGCGTCAAGCGTGCACACCTTTTGGGTGGCAGGAGGAAACGTTTTTTTCAAGCCAAAACCACCCATTTTGCTACATTTTCCGTTACATAAAATAGGCTAGTTTATTTGTATTTTCAAAATCCACCACAGTTCTTTAACCTGTATAAACGACACCTAAATAATATGTTTTCCCCTATATTTCGCGTTTCTCTTACAGAGTATATCAACGGCTGATTTATACACCAATAATAATTGTAAGGAAAAGCGATTACCGTAAGCGTACACTCACGCGCGCACACAATTTGTTATTGTCATCAAGGCATACGTGCATTCAGTGTGTAAACGTGGGTCCCAGGCCAGGATTGTCGATTTGGGGATATCCGGAACGTTTATGCACAGCGTGTCGACGAAAAACAAGAGCCTGTGTGTAGTGTGTGTGTATGTGATGCGCATGATTCGCACCAGAAAACATAGTGTTATTTTTTAGCAGTTAGAATTATTACTATTGTACTATAGCTACGCGGATCTGTCTGGGTGCAAAGTAGAAACTTAAAACAAGGGGACAGAAACGGTACAAAAAAAATCGTCACAAAGCGTTTGCAGAACCAGTGAAGGGTTGAAATCTGATTTTCCATTGTTGGCTTTCGTGTGTTTGTGGCTGTGTGTGTATGTGTATAACCTCAGCAAACACGCACACACATACACTTACAACAGCACAGCAGCAGCAGTTGTGAAGTGCCGTTGTGCTTCAAACACAAACGGAGCAGACAAACGGGGTCAAAACAACCCTGAAAGAGCGACGGCAGCTGCACATAGCAACCGTTTTGCTGTGCAACGTCCAAAGCATAACATCGTCCCCTCCACTAAGGCAGCAACGCTAGCAACGAAGAGAACGACAAGCGAAAGCAACGAGTCACAAGCATCGTAGCCTCATTCGTCGATGTGTGCTGGTTGAGTGATTGCTCGGAAGACTTGCGTGAAAAGAAAGGTACAGACACCAGCTCCAAACATAGAAACGGTGTGCAACAAAAAGTGGTGGTGGCTTTTACTTATTCCATTCAATATATTCTGTGATAGTAAGCGAAGCCAAGCAGCAGCAACCCCGACGCATAGTGTGAAACCACCGAGAGGAGGGTACGCATTAGTTTTCGTCCAGTGAAAGGAAGGTGTGCGAGTGCGTATTATTTTGCTTGTTTGTGACGTAGCTATCTCCTTGTAAAACGTTCCCCCCGGGGGGTTTGCTTAAGGATCAGTTTTCCGTACGAAAGGCAAACGCATATCTTGGTCGTCGTCTGAAGCGAAAACCGACAGTTAACGTTCTTACGGAACAATTTGGCTGGCTGTATGTGAGTGATGTAAGTGCGACGAAAACTCAGCTAATAGCGCAAATGATACAAAATTCCGCGGTGCAAGCTTGCATTTCATATTTTCACACAACGTATTTTCATTCAAAATTGGAACGCAACGTAACGTTCGTTGCCACCACCATATTTTCGAATTGTGTATAGTGCATGCAGAGAGCATATGCCCGAGTGTACGAGTGTGTGAGCGCTAACAAAGAAAACAAAAACTACATCCCATCAATATACGATCGGTGGAAGGGAGTGTCCCCTATTGGTGCGAATGCAAAACGAGTGCGTTTCTTTTCTGCTCTTTTGTTACTCATCGAAAGAGAGAATTAGGAAAACAGAAATTGCGTGAAAGAGGGCCAGTGATTGTGTATTATATTTTTTTGTAGCGAAAATCACACACAAATTCATTCAGAAACGTGAAGAGCTTTGAAAATTAATTTCTTTTTGTTTTGTTTTTAATGTGCGTATGATAGGGCAAGCGCGCGTGTATTTGTGCAAATAGGCGTCTGCGTGTGAAGCAAAGCGAAAGTGAAAGTGTGCAAACAAGAAAAAACGATAGGAATCAAAACAAGAGCTGTGAAGAGAACGAGAGACTTCTCCAAGGCGCGATGACAAACTCGCACAATCGTAACGGGCGGAATGCTGGCAGCGGAAACCATGCCGAGCGATACTTCCACAACCACAGCCCGCAGCAGCTGAGCCCCTCGGCCCAGCAGCTGCACCACGGTGGAAACAGTGGAAGTACCGGTAAGCAGCAGCGTGGTGGCAACAATGGAGCAAACGGAGGAGGAGCAGGAAACCGTAGCCAGCGGTCACCGAGCGCGAACTATTTCCGTAGTATTTTATCCTCCTCCAACACAATACCGATAGTACAACAACAGCAGCAGCAGAGACAACCATCGTATTCTCCTACCGGTGGACGAGCAGCAGGAGGAAGTGGCGGTGGGCGCCATAGCAACAACAGCAGCAGCAGCTCAAACAGCTTTAATCAACGCTCCAGTCCGAGCAACAACGCTGGTGGCAGCTTCCCCACGATGATGTCCTCGCCGATGGGGGCTGGTGCTGGGCCTGTATCAGGTTCGCCACCAAACTTTTCCCACTTTGCCGGCAGTAAGTGCTACGACGCGCCTGCACCCACCGCACTGCCGAAGCCTCCCGTTCACTGGACAACCGTTGGTGGCGGTACTAACAGCAGCGGCAGCAGCAGCAGTGGCGTTAGCAGTTCCTTTTCGTCAATGATGATGGCGGGCGGTTCATCCGTCCAAGCTATGATGGCCGGTAGCGGCAACAACAAAAAGGGGGCGGCAGGATCCTCCTCCACCAACGGGGCGCTAAAGCAGCAGTACCATCCACAGCAACCGCGGCTGCGAACGAAGGCGATGAAATCGTGTGCATCGGCAGCGGCCAAGGCAAGCAATCGTCATGCCGCCGCCTTCACGCACAATCTAAAAACGATTCTCAACGTGCATGCCTAACAACCCGTCACCGCAACCGAGAGTGGCAGAAACAGCAGCAGTAGTAGTAGTAGCAGCGATAGTGTTGAACATACAAGTACAACGACGACGACTACCAGAAGAAGTGGTACAGATGCGGTAATGACGACGAGTCGTTCGTCAAAGGTTGGAGGCAACGACAAACAGCAAACGACGGTCTCAAAACGCGAAGATGGGCCACGAGCACTGCAACGGAAGCGAAATCGACGAAAGAAAGCTAAGCAACAGCAGCAGCAGCAGCATTAAGCTGTACAGTTGCATGTGGCTATTACTTTCAAGATGTCTATGAAAGTAACAGAAGCGAATAATACGCTGATGAAAATAATCTGAAGACATGGTGCACCTCGAGAACAAACCAAAAAAAAAGGTCACAAGCATCGCGAGATACGAGGAGAATAAGCAGGATGCAAACAGGGAGACAGTGCTGATGAAATGCGCACATCCAATGACCTAGCTATCAGGCACAGGATCGCCGATTGTGTAGTACGGGATAACGGCGTGGTTCAAAAGCCCATGACAAAACATCCGTCCTACCCAAAAGTCAACTGCGTTCACTAGATCAGTGTCATTGTGAGCAAGAGTCTCCGCAAAACCTGTTTTCGCCCTTATGTTGCTTCGTCCCGTCTCGTAAGAACTCGTTTGCTTTAAAGAGATCTGGTTTCTTTAAAGTTTTTGGAACATTCGGACAATTTACCTTGTTCTCTATATGGTTTAAACAAGGGACTTCTCCCTTGAGAGGTGCCCCTACGTCGTAATGCCGTTGCAAATTGGCCGATGTTGTCGAGTCGGTAGGGAAGTGAAATGAGAGACGGCGAATTGTCATTTGTTTGCTTAACGTTTGTCACCGTCTGTGTGTTGAATCGTGGTGTGTCGCCTTCCGCAATTTGGTCGACACGATCATCACTGTACCGTACCCCGTACCACGATCGAATCGTCGTAATCATCGCAGTGAGTTGCTACATGCTGTTTATGCTGCCAGTACTTGTACAAAGCATGCGGAGAGGAGAATCATCGGCAGCCGTAGTTGGAGAACTAAAAGAGAGATCGAGGTAGGAAGATGAAAGGGAAGTAGTCTTACGTGTATGTAAAGGAATCCTTATGACTATGATTTTTTTTGTTTCGAATGTTCTGATTACGGTATATAATGATCAAGTTTAATACTTTTACTTTGAACGATCCATTACGATGTGAAAGGACGTGACGATAATTATATATGACAGAACAGGAACTAGAGATACACAAACCACTAGCAGTGAGAGAGGGAAAGAGAGGGCAACAGCAATGGATTGAGCTGCTGTGGCTCGCCACCAAGATAGGATTAAAAGCTGGCAAAATTTTAAGTACGTGAGAAAAGGACAGGAAAGAATCTGGAGTAAATGTAGTCCATGCAGAAGGGCCCACTTAAAACCTCCAGTTTGGCTGTTGGAAGAGGGAAATAATGGTGCATTTTGGGCGTAAGACGAAATCTTTCCTATAACATAGCTAGCAGTTGCGAGAAGAGACAGCTCAGCTTTAGACAGGCAGGCAAGTCGATCAAAAAATGACAAGTATGAAGTCAGATGTGTGTGTACAGAGCAAGGATGCACACCCGAGTTCTGGAAGGATACGATCGTGTGTGGTGATGGGTGGATGTTTGTTTCCTTTTGCGACTGATATATGTGGGGAGGGTGCTACATCACCCCACTAACCCTATCGCATTATGCGAAAAAGCGTCGACTTTGACATCGCTCCTTTTTGCCATACACTGTTCACATAGGGGGAGAGAGCGCCAACTCGTTTGTCCAGATGATCCAACAAACGGGGTTACAAGCGCGGACAATTTGTTGATGTTTTTTTTAATTATCTTTTTCATAAGATATTCCTATATTTTTAGTGAGTTTTATTATAGTTGTACTACCTGTGTACTTTGTACGCCCCAACAAGATTTGGTGCCAAGCATTATGATTCAGTCGTTCACGGTTGTTAAAAAAGATATTTTCTGATCTGAATTCCTATTACTGTTTTTCACTATCACCCTTCGGGGCTGATTAGATTTGGTCCTTTCCCAAACCGATCCTCACGTCGGTTTTTCAATGTCTATTCACTGGTCAAAAGTGAATCTAGTTGTGGGACCACGTAATCTTTTTGTTTTGTTGTACAAACAAAAAAAACCAAATTTCGTAACCTTAAGCCTTTTCCGCAAACACTTCCATCGTGCAAAAGTACCTTTACTTGGTATCCATTATTTCTAAGTCATCCATTCTTTTCTCTAACCAAGACACAGAACCAAGCTTTGGACGGAGTACAAATTTTGACAGAATGGAAAGTAGGCCTCTCCAACATGACACCACATTAGTTTCCTTTTATTTTGACGCTGGTATTAGGATGTGAGAAGGAATGCTTTGAACAAGGCGGTGATCATCACCCCCATTAACACACAACGGTCCCGTTGATCATCAGCCAGTTAAACGACTATTGGCGTAATGGATTGTTGTTTGTTTTTTTTTTTTGTTCTCTTTTTAAGAAAACGGTGATATAAATTTGAATTTTAAGAAACAGATTTTCTATGGTAGTCGAAGAAGACGTATTCCGCGTTACACGTACACGCACATGCGATGTGTATTATAAGAACAGGGAGTACAGGGTGTGCGCTATACGCGGGTGTGTTACATTACATTATCGGACGTGGAGCAGGAACTCAGTTTCAATTGTACAAAGGATATAAAAATCACATTCTCACTACTCTTGTATCGTGAAACAGGTACAAAGTGGTTCAAATCATAAGGCCAGCATTTTTTAGGCCTTACTTACTGAAATTGGTAATAACGACCAGTAGCATGTCATTATAGAAAGCATGCATACAGCGATCAGGAGGATTTTTGGGCAAATTTGAAATGCTATGGAACGATTTAAAATAGTTGTTTAATGAGTTCCAGTCGCGGGTCACATTTCTTATTATTGTTAGGTCATGTTTAGTAATGCGTGTACCTGCAGGTTTTTTTTTCTATTGACGACAAATAGGTGAACATTTATTACTAGGTACGGTTATACCCATCCACCACGATTTACTTATAACTTTTTAATTTGTTTCCATAATTTTTTTGCAACTTATGGTAAATGTGAAACCTAAATAGTAATTTGTAATTAATCTTCCAACCCTATAAGTCAAGTTAGCAAAAGTTGTCGATAAATTTGTTCAGCAACGCAGATTTTTTAAAATATCATTGAATGTAAATAATAGGAATTCTCTATGTGACCGAAATTTTTGGGAAATAGTTTATGCTATTAGAATTTCTTTATTGTGTCTTTTTTCATGAATTTTAACCACAGTTTATGTATCACGTGTAACTGTATCTAGTATTAATATTGCCTAGTCGTCTATCATTCGTCCTTTTTTAAATTGTACCAGGAGTATTGTACCGACTCAAAATAGCCATAGTTTCGATTGGATTGAGGATAAGTTCTTTTGTTGCAATATTCATGATTGATGCAATATTCGTAATTTTAATGTATGGCTCTACCTTTGTTTGCTTGCTTGTCGAGCCCACAATGCAATGCAAAAACACAACTTGGCATAATACGGTATGCGCCCGATATCATCCTGCACAAGCGGGCACAATCACTGGATTACAAATCTAAATGTGGTTTTACAACATCCCAAACGAAATAGGGGAAAAAACAGCTGGTTAACTTTCTGTACGACATTACACCCTGCCAAAAGCGTAAACTCAATGCGATCTGTAGACGTTCGGCGCAAAATGCGATGAAAGTAGAGAGGCGCAACAATTGCAGTACAAAACTCAAACCAACACTAACTGTATGTTTTACTAGGGTAATTCTCGTGTGAGGTGGTGGGTATGTGGTAGCTGTCGTAAGCAAATGACGCCTCACTGTGCGCCAACAATCCGATGCGTGTTTTAGCGGCACGTTCTTCATCGTTTCCGCCTGTGCAGGATCATAACGTTCGTTGTCGCTTACTGGAACACGAAATACAAATACCACCAAGAATTGAAAACCACCACCCGCACCGCATCATACATTGGCACTAAGTGTTGTTATTACTAATTGCTTGGTGTCCTGTGTGTTGTGTGGTCCGTGTTTAAAATTACTCATGCAAAAACGGGCAGGGAACGGATAGTAAAGGGATTCAAATTCTAGCGTAAGGGAGCTGCAGTGGGTAGAATTTGTGATGTAAATCTGTTGGGTGTGTAATGGGGTAGATTTGAATTGTCCTAGCCCCCACCTCTCCCTTTATACTCCCTATCTCTGCAAACTGCTACTGAGGTGGTCCCCGTAAGTGATCGAATCAAAACTAACGAATTGTAATTGATTGTAAAATGAACAGTCTGCAAACGAATGGGCAAAAACAAAATGGTAGCTTTTAGTTTCAACCAAACATCCCACCCCGAAAAGGGTGTTGTTTAGTTCATTCTACTTCTATTTTTGTAAAATTTTCTGCTCAAGTGTACTAAAATAATCAAAACGTGATATAGTTTCTGAAGTGCAATTGCATCCGGTATGCTAATTTATGTCCTGTCTAACACCTTCCCACAACATACACATACACTCTGCCCTACCAGTGGACCAGGCTCCTTCTCCTTCGTGTCCCCTTTCCTGTTTAGGTTTTTATTTGGCAGTGTGATCGTAAAAGTCCTAAAATCTATGTCTCCTTTACATGTGTTAGTCGTATAGTAGTAGTATCATCCCCTTTGCAATACTTTCATTTATAGATTTTAAAAGTAAATTTTTCATTTTTTTTCTTTCGTTTGGGACGTTTTATGACACCAAATCCATAAAGACAGAGATGGTGTCCTTTACGCTCCGACCGTACCCTAGATCTCAAATGATTGTGACCGGTTACGATGCTTTGGTGTAAAGGGTTTGTTCCTTCAACCCCTGTTGGTAAAGAAGCAAAGAGCATAATTGTGCGTACCCGGCAGCAGACAGAAGAAGCATTTTTTAGTCAAATAAGAAGAGGCCGCAAGGGAACTTTTTTAAGGTTTCCATTCCAGTCTGCTTCCAGATTGTGACATGTCGCTTGTATTAGCCATGCTGGAGGAAAGCGATATGACGGAAGAAGAACGCATACAAGCCTAGATGTACATTTCAAACGACTCGTGAAGCAAACGGCAAGGTTCGTCAAGTTCCTACCTGATCGTGAAGTAACATTCCGATCAATAGTCTAAAAATCTGCTATCTGTTGGTTTTCGAGCGACAGAGTGCAGCCAGAGTATCGGTTATTTTACTTTCTTCAAAATCAAGCGAAAAGAAAGTTCTTCTTTCTGTTAGCTAGGTTTTATTCCCATGAGAGTAAAGGATCGATTTGTCCGGCATAAGATCGCTGGTTTTTAGCTCTGGAAAGATTGTTAGGCATATGGGTGGATTGTTGAGTCAATCACTAAAAAAACTCTGAAATGTGTTACAGAGGAGTAGGACACGATGAAGCTTTGGCTGTGTCAGGCTCGTTTGAAATGTGTGCGATGCTTGCTCTACCAACAAAGATGTAAACGTGCTCCTTAGCATAACAGTCCCTCGATCATTAAGTGTTTTGTTTTATATGTATCTCTTATTCTATACAGCTTCTGTGCATTCTCTTTCTCTTCTACACATCCTGTTTATCTCTAATCTGTTTTTTTTCTGTCCTATTTAATGTTTTCGTACCCTGATTTGTGTTAATTTTTGGCGTTTGCCAAAAGTGTGTTAGTATCATTAATGTCTTTTTTCCACCCTGATGTCATCTCAATGCCTTCTCCGATATAAGTGTTATGTATGTGTGTGTCGGATGCCGCAGAATGAACGCCATGAAACGATACGTAAAAAAGTACAAAAAATATCTTTCTTTTCATTCTTATGCGTAAGAGTTCGTTTTACTTTTCATTTATCCTTTATCTTTGTTTTGTTCCCTTGTGTTTATGTTACTCTTCCACACAACATATCAATAGTAGTGTATTGTGAGACGTCGGTAGACACCCAACCACCATGCGGTTTGACGTCGTGCTTCACGATCACTTGAGTATCGTTTCAAACAATAACAAACTGAATGTAGCGAAAAGCTGGCTTGTGACGATAGTTATTTTTAACAAAACCCCCATTGGTACCTGAATCTGGTCAAGCATATTTGCCATTTTTCTCCATACTTCGTGACATTACCTTGCGGTAAAAGGAGTTGTCGTATAAATTTAGAATTGTGCAATGATACATTCACACGACAGTGATCCATACGCAGCATCCAAAGAATGCCAGCATTCGTTTGGCCACACATAATATGCTCAATGTGATCG
The DNA here is from genome assembly GCA_000473375.1 of Anopheles culicifacies. Taxonomy (NCBI): domain Eukaryota; kingdom Metazoa; phylum Arthropoda; class Insecta; order Diptera; family Culicidae; genus Anopheles; species Anopheles culicifacies. The sequence goes on along the minus strand of AXCM01000485.1, from coordinate 44,985 downwards.
TTCAACATTATCTCCATTATTTATCTTTTTATTTTTCTTTTCCTCTTAAATACAAAAAAAAATATAAAAAAATACAAAAAAAGTTCGTTTCGGCTAAATTCTACAGCACACACACACACACACACATAGACACAAATGATTGGTGGCATGGATCTGACCTGCTTCTATTGGTTTTCCATTTTATGATTAGTGCTTTTTAACATTAAATTGTTTATTTTTGGTGAATGAGCTGAAATTGGTTATCGGCTGGTGTGTAACGTGGGAAAACGAACCAAATAGGACGAGGGAAGATGAAAAAATGATTTGATCATTCGAGAAAACGAAGCAAACACGTCATTTCGCGCAATTACGCGTACTCAAACAAAACAGACACACAAACACACAGCAACGGTGTAGGGGAAAGAGAATGGACAACACTATACATAAATATATCTATAGCATATATATATACACCTTAGTAAGCGGATAAAACGTTAAGAAAGGACATTTTGAAAGGAATTTCCGGTTGTGCCACTATTTTGGTTCTCATGGAGAAACTCACAGGATACCGATGAATGTATGAACACCGGGAGTTTGCGAGAAATGTCTGTTGCTGCCCTGGCCAGGTGTGCAATGTTGTCCCTAACGCCGGCAGAAGGTTGTTGGATTTGGTCCCCGAAGCTCTGTTAAGGAAGCGCCTGCGAAGCAGATGAAGCATTTCTTTTCCGTTATGGATTTTGTTAGAATTTTAGGACATTAAGAGTACTTCGTTCTGTATATTACAGAGCGGCTAAGGATCGGTACAACGGACGACCGGTTCCCTGGTACGATGACAGGCGTGCAAGAATTTGACAGAGGATCTACACCAGAACCCACTGTAGAGTAGTCGATTCTTGTTCGATCCGATGCGAAAGAGCGAAACGATTGACCAAGTATTAACGCGTCCGTTTCGAAGGGTCGCTTTTGCTAGAACGAACAGTGCATAAGTTCAGGGGGAAATAGTCGAAAATCCTGGGACACATAGTGTGGATGTACAACAGTCAATAAGAGTGCAACTGCTTGCATCTCTTCTCTATGTGGCATCACCACCGACCTATGGACCAGGGCACAGCATGAACTCGCCATTGATCGTTTCATAAAGATCATTTCTCGAACACAAGATTCGTGTGCATCCCTTTGAGAAAGGTACATCCGACGACACGTCGGAAACAGAACTAAGCTTAAAAAAGGAAGAAATATTACATCCCTCCCCACACACCTACACACACATACAGACATACACAGATATACCACACAGCACCAACTTTTTAGCATAAACATTAAGAAATAGACATATGCAGACAGATAGAGAGAGAAAAAGAGAAAGAGGGAGAGAGACAAAGAAAAAGAAAGAGAGAGAGAGAAAAAGGAGCGAGAGAAAGCAAGGAAAAAGTAGCGAGCAATGATCCAACTCTGTGCCTGCCTGTTCGTATGCGCAGCAAAGGGCATAGAGTGGCAACATACCACAAACAGAGATACGGAACACAACTCCAAGGGTATAGATGCATGCAAATTATAAAACGATTACAAAGCAAGCAAGCAGCAACAGCGCAACAAACCCCGACAAAAGTCTTAGAAGTATAAATATTAATGTTAAATTCGAAACTGCTAGTGGTTAATAAGCGGTAAGTGAGATTAATGGAGGAAGCATAAGCGCGAAAGCGAATGAGATGTGAGAAACAATTGTATAGTAAACACGATTTGATATCAATGTGCAAACAAAAGGAAGAGAGCCAAATAGGCAAAAGCGGCGAACATAACAGTAAAACAAAAAACTTAGAAATGTTTGTAATTGTTCTGTGATCCCCTCCCTTTAACTGATTTAGGGTATGCTGTCCTTGTTGATTGAACTACGAATGCATGCGTTGCGTTACGCTTTGTATTTGCAAAAAGTAGATTGATGATCGTTCCGGACTCGAAACCGCAATAAGTTGCATGCACATGCCTTGTGTGTTTGTGGATTGTAGGGCGTTTTAGAGGGGAAGAATCGTGTACACGTTGTCCCATCTCTTACTTCCTTACAACTACTGCGCACAAATATGTGCCTGTGTATTGTGTGCGCTAATTGGAAAATCAATGTTGTGTAAAAAACATTGCAAAAAACGTGTAATTTTATTGGTAACACGAGACAAGTGCGCACTCGGAGTGTAGATCACAAGGGCAGCATCCAATTTAACAAAAAAAATCAACAACAAAAATGTATGAAACAATAACAAGGAAAATCAACACTTATACTTGATCATCATTGCAATCATATTTTATATGACACAAGGAAGGAAGAAAGGAGATTTACGCGAAGGTGATAAGGATGGCGAAGCGCTGTACATTAAAAGGGTGTGAAGCAGATGACGATGAAGGTGTGCGAAGTGCACTGTCAGTCGTCCAATTCGCTCGCAGTGCAACTCTTCCTTCATCGTGATTCTCCTTTCCCTGTTCCCTGTTCGCATTTGACGACTATGGATTGGGGAAGGCGAAGAGCTAATCATCAATTCCCCCTGAACAGCTGTGTAGTAGTGAAGAAACGACAACATAATTATACATACCGAAATTCTCTTACCAACCGCGACATCTCATACTCCTTTGCTTCCGGTAAGCATTCAATACAAAATTCTGCAGGAATCAAATAAGTAGCGATAAACTGTGAACACAGTTCTATAAACATTTAGACACACATGCTTATGTGTTGCGGTGCACCGGAATGGCCACGGTTACGTACCATGAGAGCATTTTATATTTCCTACATCCTATATATAAACACAAGCGAGATTACACTCTGCTCTACATCATCAACTCACTCACGAATTTCACTAATGCCCTCCGGATAGATGGTCTCAAAAAAGTCATCAAACCACTACAGCTCTACCATTCCCTACGTTGGTATGTGTAACCGTGTGTGCCATTGCAGTGTTTCTGTGCACATATCATTCCTCACACACACACACAAAATGATAAAGCAAACACGCAAAATGCAACTATTTCTCCAAAAGTTCAATGTCAAAGTTACAAAATTAAAAAAATGCATGTAGAGACAAAACAACAAAAAATCGCTATGACGAAGAAAACGAGTGCCGCTGGGGCGTATGTTTCTGTAGCATTTTTTCCTCTTATTATGCTTCTTTGGTTTCGTTTTGGATCAATCAAGCAGTAGTAATTGGATAATGATCGGTGCAAGTAAAAGCAACCGCAAAATGCACAAAAACATTGCACATCCACAAATGCGCTCGGTTTATAGTAGGATTCCTAGTAGTGTGATAATCGGCAAACAAAAAAGAATATTCGCAAAATTTAACAAAATCCCCCTCCTTCACAAATAAAAACACCACGTGATCAACAAACAGTGACCGATCGCACATAAAACGTTTACGGCCCACAGAGGTCCTGCGTTTTGTGTGCTTAAGTCAATTTGGCTAATTCCATAACAAGCGGTGTGTGTTATTTTTGTTTTTGAAATTCTCGATTTTTTATACGATCATTTCTGATCCAGTAAAGCTTTCCAGACTTATGGTGTGTGTGTGAGATCATTTTAACTAAGCGAATTTTGGGAAAAATGGCAATCGAAGGCCCTCAAACCTGCTAGGGAATGTAACTCCAGATCAGATGGAAAAGTGCAGTATAAAAGAGGCGAGAGCATAGATTGTATAACATCAAACATCGTATGCAATGTGTAGGAAGGAGATTTCTTTCCTCGCTTTATATTAATTTTTCCACTCTGTAGTTTGAAGCCCTTCCCCCTTCACAAATATGTTCGTCACAGCCTCTATAGCATCAAGAAAAGCATAAAAGCAATGTGAGGATATATAGCTCTGTGCGCGTGTAGTAGGGAATCCAGGTGCAGGAATAGAACGCATATGTGAAATGTACGAGAGCAGACAGAGATTTTTCACAGGAAGAAGAAACCGACGAAAAGCGGAAACCGACTCAGTTGTACAATTTCCATTTTCAATTTTTGTACGAAAAGATCGAAGTAGAGTACCAAACAAAAAGAAACAAAAAATAGCACATTAATGCTCTACTTCGCAAAACAAGATACAAAACAATCAAACAAGAAAACAACAAGCGCTCCATGCCAGCATTCCTCCTCCTTCCTATTCCTATGTTCTCCTTCTCCTCCCTCCGATGCTGGAAATGGAACCAATTTTGAAAAAGAAACATACAAAAAGAGCAAATATATGCCACTATCGAAAAAAAATCTATCGATAGAAACAGATAACAACAATCCTCCAATTCCTTTATCCTTTATGCATCCTTTCCCTTTATTCCTTTATCCATCATACATCCCATTCCGCGGACCTCATGGCATTCCCATATTCCCCGTCCCATACCATGAGGTCCAACCCAAATCTCTTGACGAAAAGATATTCGCTTGCACCTTCTGTACCGGTTACGAAATGTAAACGGAACGGCCGTCTCTTTCGACGAGCGGTCGCAACGAAACTGTTCCCGATCGAATAAACCCCTTGAAGGATGATCTGCTTGGCCTGACGGGAAGGAAGAATCCGTGAAAATAGCTGCCGGGAGAAATGCAACGGTAAGTAATGGGAAAGTGAAAAGGACATTTGCCGAATAAAGAACATAGCAATATGCGTCCGAAATTATGCTCTTTAAGGTTAGAAACATTCAACCATTGAATGTTTCTAGCTCTGTTTGACCACGTATCGTAAATGATACCGAACAGCTATGTACATCAAAAAGAGCTGTATGTAAAAACAATTTTTTTCTATAATCTTACTTCTGATTTCTATGAAAAACTTGATGCAACTTTTTGGTACAACAGCTACTCAATTTTTGTCGCTTAAGTTACAACATTTAGTTAATATTTTGTAAATTGCCAGGATATGCTAAGTCATCAGGTTTCTGTTGCTCGTCATACATTGCATTCAAGGAGCTTTCAGTTTTATGTGTCCCCAGAACTCCAGATCCTCGAGAAGTGTTGGCTTGCCCTTTCTGGCTTTCGTGACATGAATTTACCCGTAACAGGATAGTCAATCCTGCATACAGGGGAACGGTCAGGATAGCACATTGCATATGCACTGAAAATAGCCCCTGTTTGAAAGAAATCATTAATGCAGTGTGTATATGCTGCAATACTTTCGGTTTTGTAGTCTATTTTCTCCTTTACAATATGCCGTTACACGATATGTAACATTCTTATGAAAAGTACCATCATTGCAGTTTTATAGTTCTTAAATCACATAATTTTCTATAACAGTTGATCACAAATTTAAATACATTTGCACCCTCAAAAGCTATTCAAATGAGCGGAATCGTAAACCAGGTTCATAAATGGTGTGCTAATCTATTGGAAAGTATGCTCAACTTCGAAAGCAGAGCGTTCGTGTCGTGTGTTTTGCAGCAACCTTCAAGCGATGGAGATTACCATTATTAGAAACCATCATCAAGCTACCTCCACGCACGTGTGTCAACGACACTGTCCGAGGCCATGGCATGAGTGGCATAATGTGACAACACCTAGCAATGCAAAAGACGTATTGTATGCGTGGCCAAATTGTTTCTCAATGTAAATCCCCCCCACACTGGAATGAAATTAATTGGAACTGTCCCATTTTAGTATATAAGACATCACTATCAAACAATCTCTGAGATTATGATTTTAGAAAAATGCGTTGGATATAGTTTCCTTTCAGTTCGAAAACGAATTAGTTCCAGCAGTGACGTTTAGGGGTGCAGCGACTGTGTGGCAATACATGCACGCTTCCAAGTCATGCGCCTAGCGAGAGCCTCGTGTTTTCTCTGGCCGTGGCACGTTTTTTGGCTTACCGTGACGCACGGATCGTAGTCGCGGCGATATACACTCATTCAAATACACACACACCTCAGCGACATATTCGCTTTAGTGAGCGAATCAATTAAATCTTTGGCGGTCACGTTTGAGCGTGTTTTTTTGTTTGGTTTGCGAAGAGTTGAAAGCATTTGTGATGAAGAATGAAATCGAACGAACGATGGAACCGAAGGTTCGTAATTCATCGCTTCACAAGAGTCACCTTGGAAGTTTGAATGGGCAACGAATTCGCTTGTCGATTGGCAACCTTTGTGAGACTCAGGTACAGAAACAAACGGTTGGAAATAGAAGGGACAAAAAAGCTACAAAAGGTTTCCCACAAAAAGAAGATTTTACTATCAGCAACGTATTTAGTCCAGTTGTCGTTGGTGCCGAGACCTTTTCCTTGCAAACATCATGCACCGCAAAAGCCGCCTAAGCTTTCGAGATGCGGGTGGTACCTGCATCGACGGATTCGATTTTCCGAGCAACTTCCCATTCGTCGAAAGAGGATGCCTATTGTTTCACGCTTATTGATTTGTAAAACAAGCAAACAATAAAAAGAAAGACCTTGAGCAACAGAAGACCCGCTGTGAGGGTGCTTCATTCCGACCGTAATGGCTAAATGGAGAAGGATCAGGATTTTATGTTCTTAAAAGACGAGAACAGGTCACCAATCTGCTTCCACGAAACAAGGTGCATTCTTGGTTGCAATAGCCAGACGGTAGGAAGATCTTTAATCTTGAGATCTTCCATTTGATCCGCTTGACACACACACACACCAGTACAGTCTCTAGCTTTGTTTGGTGACTGTTTTAAAAATTTTCTAAAGGTTTATTGCTAAATGTTGATCCGGTTGCGTTCCGTAAATAGTATAAATCTGTAAGAACGTAATGAACACCGGACGGTGTATTTACGCTTCTTTTAATATGTTCTAAGAATAGACCATCCCCACGAAGCAAGTCCGGCCTTATGCGTGTACTGCCCTCGAGAATGCATCTCCAAATGCGATTGCATTGCAAGAGCTGCACACGAAATCAATGTAAGCAGGCGGTGTGATGACCACATTTTTAGTCTGTGAACCCTGTGAGCAAAGAAGGAGGTGAAAAATCAATATTTTTCCCTATCAGCAAAAAAAACGCGTCCAAGTAACCTGACCGACGAAATGCGAACCCACGACCTCACTCAGTCGTTTGCCACAGAAAAGGTGACGATCACGTTATGGGTTTTAGCCGAGGTACGTACAACAAAAATGCCAAAAGATCGTTGGACTCGGTGCCAAAGGGAAGAGGGACAGTGGGGGTGGTTGTGGTGGTGGTAAACTGTTTGCGCGAGTCGTCGTCGGTAAGGATGTTTTATTTTTGGGGTTTTCCCCATGGCACCGCTCACACCCCTCGTTTGCACCTCATTTCAGGACGGTTTGTAACGATCACACGAATACCCTGTCCCATCCTACCGTCTGCTGTCCTTTGCGTCGATGATGTATGCCGATAAGAATGCGTACGCGTTTGCAACGCTTCGCGTGCCGGATGGCGTTACCATATCTGGTCGGTGACGATTGAGAGCTCGCAAGGGGACAAAACCGATACCGTGTTTATGGTTTCGCGATTAGACAGACCGACGGGTAGATGATGTGCTGCGGTCACAGCAGATGATTTGCATTCGCTGTGTTTTTTTTTTTGTTTCTTGCCGCTAACAAAACAAACATCCCCTCTCCGCGATAGCGATAAGGATGTGCTTGGGAAATGAAATAATTAAAGAAAAATAGGAAAAAAGTAAGCTATCGCTTAAACCACCATCATCATGTTTACCATACAAATGCCATTCCACTATCGTACTGCTGATACCCGATTCCGCTCTACCCCCTGTAAAGAGGTTCATCGTCTACGAATCCTGTGATATAACCACACTGCATAATGTTTCTCATCTGGGCGTAAACATCAACACCTTATCTCACGCCAGAGTGTGTAGCGGGACTGACCCCGGGTTTCTGTTTGCCAGCATTTTCTTGCACTGATAAGCCGAAGGGAGAAAAAAAGCGTAAAGAATGCATCTCACATTACCCCAACAAGGTGCAGTAGTGCTTGGTTGTTTTATTTTTAGCTACAAAAGTGCATATAAAGTGCTTTCTAGATTGTAACGTTATTTGGCACCTTTAAGCGGACGGTAATGAGCAAAAAAAAACATTACACATATTTACTAATTGCCCTTCCGGAAGGGTTCTCATTAATGAATTGCTTTGAGCAACACATTTACTACACATGGTACAATAGTACAGCGGCATGAAAAGCATCTGTTGACGTTGCTGCTTGTTCTTTGCGTAATTTCCACCCAAAAGGAAAACGATCAATTTCCCCCGGAGGTACAGTGCAAACAGTGAGGCGTTAGTGCGTCAAATCCGTAAGGTAAGTGACTATTTTTAGCTGCACCCACGCGGAACCTGTCTCGCTCACATGGTGGACCACATGTTTGAAAAAACAAACGGTTCCGTGGTAGTTCGCCGTGGGGAAGGGTGGACCCTTGTTGTTGTGTGTTTTAAAACACTTCCCAAAACTACTTTTCAGCCCCAACTGGCGTTTTATTGCACTGTTTACCACTGTCCGTTTGTACGTCAAGTGGCATAAGTGGGAAGTAAAATGAAAAACCTGTTGTAGTCCTTAACACGTTCGTGTGTTGCTTTCTTACTCGTGCAAAGGTCCCGGGAACGCATGCACAGGGCAATCTATTTTTGGGACCAGCACCATTCTTCCTTATGCTTATTGCGTTCCAGCATACAATCTTTTAGGAGAATAAGAGCAAAGAGGAGGACGAGGGGGAAGGCGAGAAGTTCACAGAGCCAAAGCCACACCAAAATATCGAAAAAAACACCAAACATAACGAGAAGCTGCTCAGGAGATGCTATGGTACGAAGTGAACAGAACAGGGCAATGACTGGCATTTGCTTGGCATGTGGACATTAAGCATTAGGTATTTGTTTCCTCCCGTAAGCATAGCTCTCTCTGCTGTACGTTCGACATACATTGGAAATGGGCGAGAGCGAGATCTCGGTAGGGAACTGCGCAGTAACTGGCCCATGGGATGGTATATGCTGACTCCCAATTTTGGAACCAAACACATAACAAACAAAGACACTACGGATGATCTCGTGGCAAAGGGGGGAAGGGTGAGGACAGTAAGGATGGGGTTTTATGCGCACCAACAGCATTATGGTATGTTTTGCGATTTTATTGCGCAGTTCGTTCGTACAGCTTTGGTCGGTCGATTCCTCGTCGACTGGAGCGAAAAATGGGCGATTTTGTGAACGTTTATGAACTAGAAGGGGGTGGTAAGAGACTTTAGATAAGAGGTATCGCGGGGTATTATTATTACCCAGCAAAACAGAGTTTAAATTTTCAAGGGCACTCCCGCCTAGCATGAGGTCGAAGAGAATTTTGCGCGACAAATGGCGTTGAAAAAGAAAATCATTCTATTCTATAATAACCATTTGTGGCACCTTAAGCGGGAGAATTGGTTAAGCAAACATGTCTTCAAACTTCAGCAACAACAAACCGACAAACAAACAAACATAAGTAACGTTATGTTGTGTTCTCTCTCTTTCCATCGTACCGTTTCTCTATCTCTTTTCGCACAAATCACACGCTGTGTTCGTCAATGTCTAGTCGATACAAATAACGGACAAAGCAACCAAGCCTCACTTAGCAACGAGATTCCATTCTCCTGGTGTGCACTTCAACTACTTGCTGGGTGGTTTTAGAGTGTGTGTGCTTGGATGTGAACAGTCATGCCGACGTGCTTGTGGAAATTGCCGTCACGTCACACCGTTAATAATCTTACGAAACAATACCATTAGCCCTACGCTCGTTAGGGTGGTGTGGCGTTTAGGTAGATGGCGAAATCATATCTTTATCAGCTAATCATTCTAGTGACAATTTCCCCAAATGCGTCAGGTAAATATTGGACCAGTGGGGAATTACACCAGTGTTGCATTACTGTTTTTCTTTTTCGAAAATATTCAATAAAATCCGTTACATTCAGCTAACTACAATGGACGTTTGTACACCACAAATAGTAAACTATCAGTGGAAAACGTGCCACATTGCTATATCATGAAGATGGTCCAACATTGCGTTAGTGCAGAAACCTACACAAGGTCAACAAAGTAAAGGGAACTAGCTGTCCGTTATCACCATGACGGTTCTCGTCTATTTCAACTATCTTCACATACGTCAGCGCGCTTTGTAAATGGGATTAATGTTGCACCGGCTGGAACTATTTTAATAACGTGACGATCGTTGAAATACAAGTCACGCGTTAACAACAAACAGGAGTAATCTGAGTAGCGAAAGAAACCCACTTAAGAACGGCTCGATAAAAGGTAAGTACTACTAAATAACGTCTGATTACTACGCTTCTATAGTTCAGCCTCAGTAAATGGAATGCTTCTTTATCTTCCATGTGCCAGTGATAATGATCATTTGACGAAGTTTTAGGCAACTAAGAGATTGTACCAAGAAAGATACGGATCATCTATCCGATTCTATACTAAAACATACGTTGAGAGATCTTTTACAGCTCGTTCAGCACTTCAATTACTGTGTAACGTTGCATGTTATGAATGGTATAATCATCTATTATATCTTATTCCAACTCTTTTTTTCCTAATTAACGTTTAACTCGAAATTTTCCTATGCGATTTTAAGTATCTGTTTTGTAAGAGGGCCAGTAAAACCAGTTATATCCATGTGTTGTACGGTATGATAGAAAGAGCCCCCATGTTTGATCCTTAGGATGTTATGGATGGTCCTCAATAGCAGGTGCTTGAATAAATGGTAAGGTATGTCAGTACTCCACCATGTCCCAACTTTCATTCCGCCTAGTGCCTGCTTAGGGACTTGAATTGCCATCGATGTATGTAACAACCACGCGTAGAAAGTAGAAGTTGGATATGAGATGCCTACGCAACATTTGGACAGACTGTTAGGTACGTTCCCATTAGCACGGCGTACAATCAAAACGAATGAATAAAATAAAAAATAAAAACGATCGGTTTTATGTGAGATTTAGCTTCCTCTATTGAATGTAGGGAAAGGTATTGCAGAGGAGTTTACTTGAGATGTACAGCTCAAATGCGAATGAATACACTGCACTTGATAGAAGATCGTGATCACATGAAAACCTTATTCACCGTCACTCCTTCCGTCAAACCTTCCGTCATTCGATCAGTGCCTCGAAGTAAATGCCAGTAATTCAAACGTTATTACTTTTCAGAAAGAAGCAAATACATTTTGCTTTCGTACTTTACTCTTCTGTTTGTACGAAATTAACTGCGTCAGCATTGGCGCAGGAAACTACGAAACGCGAACGAGCTAAACACACTCCATCAGCCTAGTTCGATGGAGAGTGAATGAACAAAAAGGGAAAGCCATGTCGAAAGGACCTTAATTGGGTCAGCGCAAATAATGCTACCCTTACGGTTGTGGGGTCCATCTTCTTCCAGTTTCATGTACGCGTTCTTCTACATCGTTGATTGGGTGAATTTAGTTTGTTGACAACATTATCTCTCTTCTAACCAGCTGGGGTTGGTGCAAGCTTAATGTACCGAAGTATCGAGGGTACCGGAAGATTACTCTGCGATGTTGATGGACTTGGTTGTGATTTATTTGTGTTTTGCAAACAAAACGGTAAACGAACTGCATGAAACATTCACCACAATGCTACGGTGGCTAGTGGATACGGTTTGATTTGTTCAAACCGTTAAGAAACCGGATTCTTTCCCAATCGGTGATCGGTTTTCTTGTCGGTACCATTTCGTGCTACCATATTGGTCTGAACCACACGTCTGGACGAAAAAGCACAGCTTCTCGCTCAAACCACTGGTGGTACGTATAGAGGCGTTACGCGAATCGTGCTGGTGGTTGTTTGGAAAGTTTGTCTCTTGAAAATGTAGACAGATGGAGACGAGAAAACCGGTTCCATGAGCCCAAACCGCACCACACACTGGTGCCAATGGGCAATCGGGCACTTTCAACATCAGCAGCTTCAAATGGTTACGAGATGCAATACCGCTCCTCCAAGCTTACCCATGTACTGTGCTGGGCCCGACTCCAACCGACACGGTGCAATAATGTGCTGACAAAAATGATCTGTTAGTATCTTACGTATATTTTTATGGCAAATACCGATCGTTCGCTATAATGCACTACTAAACGTTACTAAAACAATTGTTTCTACCAACATGCTTCAATGGTGTTAAATGCGCAAAGAAAGATGCAACAGTAACGCAAACGATCTGTCCAACTTGTGGAATCAAATCATACCACTGTCTCACAAACAACTTCACCAAGCGAGCATATATTTTGTTTCTGCCACGACACATACACACACTAACGAGATCAGATTTATGGCGCTTACGATTCCGATCGGTTCACTTCCTCTTCCCGGTTCATCTGTGCAAAATGGACAACACCGCATGTGGCAGTGTGTGTGAGTCTGCAGCTACATGATCTTTCCGTGAATGAATCATCGTTTTTGGCGAAACCGATCACAACGATGGTGCGGCAGCACGTAACCATTTCTGTTCCGGTGTTTATGTTTCTTTGTCTACTTTGCCAAACTTCCGCGTGTATAGTCTGACGGTGGCCTGATAGTGCGACACGGTATACTGTGTAGCAAACTAAGTACTCTTATCTTAATTATTGCCTGGGGCTAAACCCAATATCATTACGCTTGTTTACTACTCTATGAAAATCACACCTAAGCCTCCTTTTTGGGCTTGTAACGGTTCTGCCGCGTGCGCTGAACCAGACGGCTAGTACGTACACGAAAGTGTACCATCTCCCCCAGGAACACGAGCACCGATAAGATCATCAATATGCTGCATAGATAAAATCCGCCCGATATTTGATTCCACTTTAGGCTCGATGGTTCGGGGTCTTCTTTGGCGTTTGACCAGTATCGATCATCACGGAACGTTTCCGACCAGTGATGTATAAGCCCTGCAGCATGCATCCGTATTATCCACGTATCGAACAGTCCTTGCAGTGTGGTCGTTTTTGGGTAGTGAAAGCCAATGTTGTACATAAATCCGGTGTTTTTGCCCACAAATATCACATTATCCTTTCCATTCATTTTCACGTAGTAGGTGATACAATCGTAAGGGCTGACCATCACTCCACCCAAACGATCGTGTGCCAATTGGTAGAACAGCTCTTCCCACGCTTGATGATCATTCTGCACCAACTTGATGCGACTAGAAGGAAGAGTGCAACGTGCGATTGTTTAATGTGGAATGTGGCAAGGGTTGGTTGGCTCACTCACCTAGCCGGGACCTTCGGATTATCCCTGTAGAATTGCAGCGACGCATGGAACATATTGTAGTACAGTCCGGCCTTATTGATTGCATCGAGTGTGTTCAGTTCGGATGCCAGCGAGGCGGACGATTGCAATCGTTTGAACATCCCCGCCTGGTAGAGTGTCCGTATGATGAGAGTGTTGAGAATAAAGCCAATCATAAACAGCCGCGTACTGTCCAAACGGAACCGCCCTTCGGAACCACCCATCAACAGTACCCACAGCACGTACACTGGATTATGTAGATGTTCGTTCTGAACCGTGCGACGGTTAAGATGCACCAGTCCAAGCGTTACAAGCCCAAACACGGTGTAACCGAATGCGATACAAAGCCAGGCATCGACCGTGAATGGTTGGAACAATTTCTCCAGCGATGTGTACGGCCGTTTCGGTGGTATTGCCATGATCATCTGCGTCATAAAGTTTGGAATGCCCATCGTTAGGTACGTGTGTCGGCTCAACGAAAACCCAAGGCTGCCGAAGCCAAAGTCTGCCTCCTTGCGCTGTAACATCCCAACCACACCGGTACTGTTGGTCGCGGAGAGTATGCCCCATTTGCTGTTATCCTTCGGCTCCACATACCGGATGGTGAAATTCATACGTGTTGCAAGAGTTTCCACGATGTACACCTCCAGTCCGTATTCTATGGTACGATCGCCTTCGACGCGAACCATGGAGAAAGGATTAATTTCCACCTTAGCGACGGTTAGAGGACATCCGTGTAAGTTTGATAATTTATCCGAAAATAAAAAATTGCCCATCCTATCCCACGTTCCATTGGCATACCGTCCAACCTCGTACGGTTCTGCACTGCCACAGCCCTGCTCTCGGTACGGTTGAAACGAATAGGCAACGTACTCAGCATCATCACCTTCCTCCACAATAACGATGGCATTAACGATCGTAAGATTCCAAAGCATTTGTATTACTCCTTCCAAAGCTTCACGATCATCGATCTGTTCGATGAAAAACGTGTACAAACCGTAAAACAGATGACTTTTCTCAGTTATACCCTCCAAACCGACACAAAATGAATCATAATCAAGCACAAGAAATACGTTGTAGTAAGCGAGCCGATGCTCACTAGCCGCCAGATCACTGAATGATACGATCATCCAATCGGCGTTGAGCCGTGTAATATCGTGCACAAGATCATCTTGAAACGGTGTACTATGGGAGTAGTTTCCGTTCCAAACGCGAATATGTACCTCGGAGTCGGCTTCCCGATAGTGTTCCCTCAATACTGCGGTTAGGAAGTTTGTATTTTTTCCGGTGTATTGAGACCACAACGTTTCCAGCGGTCCTATTTCATAACTGTGCACGCTACTTCCGGTACAAAAATGTATAATCAAGACACAGAGTAGTAACATTGTGCGATTGGAAAGTTAGATAAAGTATCCATTTACCAGCGCTGCAGTTCTTCTACTTATACTCCTACGGGGATATTTGTGGCATTGTTTTGTGGAGCACCAATTTGGTTGCAAATAGCCTCGGTAGAGGTCATTACAGGCGAACTACTATTTCGAACGGTAGCAAAGTAGCTCTAACATTCAATTAGACTGTAAATACGGCCTCCTGGCTAGCTTGCTAGCGAGATTGCTAGAGTTTTGATTTAATCTATCCAATTATATGTTTACACTCTCAATGCGCTTTGCAGTGCACTACTCAAGTAAATAGTGCCGTGATTTCACTCAACATATGTGCCTCTAATGTCTGTCAACAGCAACACTAATTTCACTACTCGCGTACACTCCACACCATTTGTGTTTTCTTGGACAAACGGGCATATCCTAGTTCGACGATAAATACAACACACGCTAGCAAATGCATTGTACCGCACAGATAGAATGCACCCGAAATGTGATCCCACTTTATGCTGGCCGGTTCAGGATCCGTCATTGCATTGGACCAGAAGCGATTGTCCTCGAATGCTTGTGCCCAGTAATTGATCAATCCTGCCGAGTGGAATGCCAGTATCTGCGTACTAAACGATTCCTGCAGTGCGGTCGTCTTGGGATAGTAGAAAGCCGTATTGTACGTGATCCCGGTGTGTTTACCGACATACACCAGACTCTGTTCGCCGTTCATCTTCACGTAATACTTGATGCAATCGAGCGGTAACGCAACCACAAAGTCACTGCCAGGCTGAGACATCCTGTACAGTATCTCTTCCCAGTTTGCGTTATCGTTTTGTATCAAACGGATGCGTCTACAATGATGGAGAAGCGGTTATTTGGAATGTTCCTGCATCTGGAAGTGAAAGCGTTATCATTACCTTGGTCCTACCAGTGGATTGTCGTTGAAGTACAGGGTTATGGTTTTGTGCATGTGATACATCTTGCCCGCTTTGTTGATTTGCTCCAGTGTATTCAAATCCGACGCCAGACTGTTCGAGGCTTGCAGTCGTTCAAACATGCCAGCATGATATAGCGTACGGAGGACCAGCATATTGAGGATAAAGAATACGATAAACAGTCTCGAGCTGTCCATGCGCAACGGTCGGCATGGTCCTCCCATCGTCAGCACCCACATTGTGTAGACGGTATGCGGTAAACGATCAACAGCCGTATCCTTGCGCAAATCAAACATCGCGTGTGCCAGCAAGCTTATGACCGTCAGGCAGAACACCACACAAAGCCACGTCTGCAAACTGAACGGTTGAAACAGTTTTTCGAGCGACGTATACGGACGTTTGGGTGGTATGGCCATGAGAATCTGTCCATAGCGACTGGGAGTACCCTGCCGGAGGTATTTAACTCGTGCAAGACCGATTCCAATACTGCCAAAGCCAAAATCCACTTCGCTCCGCTGAATCATTCCCATCAACCCCGTACTGTTGACTTCCCGTGCAAAACCCCACCTTGTTTCACCGTCAGAAATCACATACTGTACAGTAAAGTTGAACCTTTTGGACAAATTAACAATCTGTGATACTTCAATACCTTTATGCATGGTTCTGTTGCCTTGTTGGTAGATGATCGAGCAGGGTCTGATGTGAATAGTTCCAATTATGAGTGGACATCCGTTAAAATTTGTCGTCCGTATTGGAAACCATTGAGCTAGATTAGTCCACGAGCTGTTTACAAACTGATCAATCACGTACGGATCTATGATGCCACATTTTTGCGCCCTGTAGGGATGATATGTGTAGGCAACAAACTCCGCTTCACTTTCCTCCACAATCACGACCACGTTCATGAGCCTCATACTCCAGAGCTTTTCCATCACATCGTGCAGCTGGTCCCGATTGGAAAGGTATTCAATGAAAATCGTATACAAACCGTAAAAATGATGAGTTTGATACGTCATTCTGTCCAGTAGCCAGCAGAGCGAGTTGTAATCTTGTACAAGAAATACATTGTAGTATGCAGGGCGTCCTTCCGTAACGGCAAGATCTTCGTACGTCACGATCAACCGGGCATTGTCGGAGCGCATAAGATCATCTAGAAGATTGCGCTGTATGAACGACGGACGGGAGGAGTTGCCATTCCGAGCACGTAGTGCTACGTAACTCTCCGGCATTCGAAAGTGTGTTTTTACTATTGTCCTCAGCAATTCCACCGGGGGATACTTAGGAGTGTTATGATCATCAAGCAAATTTCCCGACACTTTCAGTACAGTTAGCACTAAAAACGGTATAGCAGCAGGTGTCTTCATGCTGTTGCCTTCATTTCGGATGGGTTCTGTTATTTATATAGCCTTGCGGATGGCTTCAGTACGCAAGGTAATGCACCTGGCAAACAATTTAACGTAATTGGCTTATTTAGCTCGTCGGTGTAAAGTTGTGAAGTTGTCATTTGTTTGTGGTGAAAACAATCTAACCTGATCGGGAGGATTCCTTGCCAGTGAGAGTGCAGTCTATGTTTGTGTTATAATTCTTTTCTACTCACAATTGCACGAGAAATGTTATACATAATTCATGCTTACTGATACATGATTACCTCTCCAAACAGCACCAGCACCGATAGACCAAGCATCAAGGCCCACACATAGAACGCACCGGACATGTGCTGCCACTGGAGACTAATCGGTTCCGGATGGTGCTTTGCACCATTCCAGTAACGAGTGTCACGGAATCGTTCTCGCCAAATGTGAATCAATCCTGCTGCCTGATATCGGCCAATCAACATATCGAACGATTCCGTCAGTGGGGATGCTTTCGGATAGTAGATGCCCAAGTTATAGTTAAAACCAGTGTGCTTTCCGATGTAGACTATCCCTCGCTGGCCGTGATTTTTCACATAGTATTCGATACAATCGAGCGGTAGAGCAAACACGCCGTTTAGTTTGCGCTGCGAAATGTTGTACATAATTTCATCCCAGTCCTGATTCTCGTCGTGTAGGATACGAATTCTGCAAAAGAAACGATACATTCCCATCACTAAAGATGTACCAAACGATTACAGAGATGCAAACTACCTGCCACGCAGCAAGGGATTATCCTGATAGTAAAGCGATGCAGTGATGTACATGTAATAAAGCAATTTTGCATCGTTAATCTGCTGGAAGGTGTTTATCTTCGTTCCTAAGCGGGTAGTTGCCTGCAGTCGCTGAAACATGGCCGACTGGTACATGGTGCGTATGACCAGTGCGTTAAGCACAAAACCGGTGATGAATATACGGATACTGCTGCGATGATACCGTCCCGATGGTCCTCCCATGAGCAGCTCCCACAGATTGTACGCCGGATTGGGAAAATGCTCCACCGCGGTCACGAGTTTCGAATCGAAAATGATGACAGTTACGAGGATAAAGATCGAATAGCACAGAATCAGACACAACCATGCGGCAGGCGAGAAGGGTTCGTACAATTTATCCCACCAAGTGTACGGTTTGTCGGGCGGAATCACCACATTGAGCTGTGTTACGAAGCTCGGCGAACCCATTTTCAGAAACTTGTTGCGGTGCACATTAATCCCGAGAGTACCGAATCCGAAATCTACCTCACTGCGCTGGATCATTCCCACCAGCCCGGTACTGTTTGTGGCCTGTATTATGCCCCACTTTACCTTATCGACTGGGCTCATGTAAGCGATCGAAAAGTTAAACCACTTAGCAATGTTTTCTACAATGGTCACCTCCATACCGAAGCGCTTCGTAACATTTCCTTCTTGATACACCATAGAGTAAGGTTTGCCTGTGAATGTGCCCGCCCTTAGCGTACAACCGTTGAAATTTTTCAAGTCGTTCTTATACCAAATGTTAAGCTTCCCCCACCGGCCACCAAAAAATTGGTCCAAAAGTAATGGTTCTATTACTTGACATTTTCCTTCACGAAATGGATAGTAGCTGTATGCTCGATAGCTTCCCTCGTTGACTGATTCTCGCACGATCACTACAACATTAAGAATCTTAAGCTTCCACAGATAAGTCACAATTTGTTCCAAATGTTGCACATTGAATGCACTATTTATCGCAAGCAAACATCGCCCTGATGTGTCATAGTACTGGTAGGTTAAGCTCCGTAAGATATTCCTCATTGAAATGTAACTATCGGTCAAGAAAACATTATAGTACGACGCGTAAGTGTTCACGTTGGTTGGCAATCTATCACTTACAGTACCAATGAGCCAGTGGCTGTTTTCTAGCATAATCTCATTCACGGCAAAAAGTTCGTTAGAAATCGTTAAATTTGCACTGGTTTCGACACGAAAGTTTATAGGAAACTGCGGATATTTGAAGAACTTCCGCAGCGGTTCCTGTAAATGCTCTATTTGTGGCACATTGTCCAAACGGTCGAAAAGATTACAAGTGCAGTAGAAATCGTGAGACACGGTTACTGCAAACAAAATCACAAAAAGTTTCATTTTTGGATCTAATTTTCGTTACGTCTGAAAGCCATGAACTTAAATATTATAGTGTCGTTTAATGGAGATTTTTTACTAAACGAAAACTACAAATCAGATGTCTGATCCTTGCGTAAACAAAAGCTAATGCACTATGAATGGACTATTAAATTGTGCACTTATCGAGTTTGATCGTAATCCCGTAAACCATAAGTAGACGATAAACAACTCCTATCGAATACATATATGATGAAGATTATTCACGCACACGTGCGACCTTTGATAGTATCAGCTCCACTGAGAATGCCATCAATGCCGCTAGCAAACAAACTGCCCACAGGTAAAATCCTCCCGATACTTGATGCAGATCCAACGGTGTCGGGACGTTCTCCTGCTCGTAGTTCATCCAGGTGTAGGGATTGTTGCGATATTTGGCCTTCCACTGCTTGATTAAACCACTGGCCTGCAGCTGATGGAGCAAATAGTTGAACGGTTTCTCAAGGGCGGATATTCTTGGAAAGTGAAACGCAACAAAGTAGCTAATGCCCGTGTGCTCACTTACGTACACCATGTCCTCAGGTTTGCGGTGTTTGACGTAGTAAAATATGCTCTCCAGCGGCAGTGGAAAAACACCCTTGAGCAGGTGATGAGAAATGTTGTACATGATTTCATCCCAATCGACGTTTTCGTTTTTGATCACACGAATTCTTTAAAGAAATATAGAACGGAAATTAATTGTGATGCTCTTCGGAATCTAGAGATTTGTTAACTTCATTGATGGCGTTTTGCTCTCACAAACAATTGTTTCCTAATACACCTGATCTCGTAGGTTGGACGAGTTTTTTTTTATAAAATTACACAACTGAGTCAATAGGTTGACTTTTTCAATGCTTCGGGCTCAAAACTCATAATTTCCCTAGAACTGAAACGCCACCGATGAAGTAATGTTTATCAAACCATTGTGTATATATATTACGTGCTGTTAACGTCCGGGTTGTCCTCAAAAAATCTTCGCGTCGTTTGAAACATGTAGTAGCTTAATCCGGCCTCGTTTATGTCTCTGTAGGTATGCAAATTGGCTGCCATCACGTCGTTCGATTTCAGATACTGAAACAACGCCGACTGATAAAGATTGCGCACAACGAACGCATTCAGCACCAGGCTGATCATATAGATACGGGTACTGTGCCGACGAGCTGCATAGCCCGGTCCACCCATCAGGATGATCCAGATCGTATAGAAAATACTGCGAACGTGTTCCAGATAAGGGTGATGCTTTCTGCGGAACAGCAGCACATAGAAACAGTATATGACCGTATAGCCGGCAGCGACCAGCAACCAAGCAGACAAACTAAACGGTAGAAACAATTTCTCCAGGGACGTGTACGGCACCCTAGGTGGAATGGTCATTGTCATCTGCGTCACAATGCTTGGTATGGTTGACCGTAGATAAATGTTCCGATCTATGCTGCGACCGATACTACCGAATCCTACATCTGCCTCATTTCGCTGCAGCATGCCCATCTGTCCGGTGCTGTTCACTGGTCGTAGCACGCCCCATTTCGTGTTGTTGGGCGGTGATACATATTCAACGGTGGAATTGAGCTTTGCTGCTATACTTTCAAATATTTTCACTTCCAGTCCGACAAACTGCTTACCATTGTTGCGAAGCATCACAAATGGTCTGCTTTCAAATGTTACCGCCCTCAGTGGACACCCGTGGAAATTAGGTAAAAATCGCTCATACCAGCAGTCTAATCTGTGCCATTGTCCGTTTGTGTACTGATCTAACAATTTCAGAGTCACTTTGCCACATTTTCCGTGTTTGTATGGTTCGTATCCGTACGCTCGATAAGTGGTACTACCGTTTGTTGACGCTATAAACGCAACATTTAGAATTCGATTTTTCCAAACTGCTTCGAACACACGTTTTATATCGTTTTCGTTTAAACTTTGCTCCATGACGGTCAAAATATAGCGCCCCGAAGGATAGAAACAATCATAGTCGAGTTTTAACATTAGTTGTATCATGGCAGAATATGTCGGGGTTATGATAACATTTTGCAAACGATTTAACCGAACGCATCGTGTTGCGTTACGCAAGATCATGCCTATAACACTGTGTTCCAAAAGCATTGCATTGAGAGTGTCGAGATGAGTGAATTGATATGTTTCGTGCACAGTTTCTTCATCCAACCAAAATACGACCGGAAACTTGGTACACTTAAAATGAACCACCAAGGGAATCACTAGATGACTGTACTCAGTATAGTTATCGTTTGAAATGGGTGACAATACACACAACGCGTTAGGCACGAAAATGAACCATATTGTAAGTCCTTTCATGATGGATGGTTTCATTCACACTGACCATAGAATCACCTGTAAGTCAGGTTGATTCTATCGCGCGCTTACACAGGTGGGAAAAACAAGCTGTTTGATGTTATTTGCACATTCATTAAGCTGGCGGCCGATTCTCGGATGACCATAAAAAAGTTACTACACGTTTTTTGGTTAAAATGATAGATTTCACTACATTGTTGGAATAATAAAAATTACATTTCCTAACACATAGTTTTTTACTTGTCTTTACTTGAGCTCTAGAAACACGTCTGCTATTTGTAAGGAAAGTCTAACCATAAAGAACAATCTTTAGGGTTAGATTCACCTCAAATGGTGCTATGATTCTAGGGTCTAGTTTCAAATCGAGGGTCAATACTAATCCTCTAAGTACTTACCATAACGATGAATATCTTAATCCACATCCAGTATAAGAAATCACACCATTCCAGTCTTGGTTATTATCAGGCACGCTGAAATTCAAAGTATCAAAAACAGTGTTACAACGATAGCTTATGAATATATATCACCAGTTATTTTATACTTACCTCAAAGACTTTAATCATCCTTTTGCTAAAGGCTGCTAATTGCTTCCATAGCGTTGTATTCGTTTGTCCATTTTAGTCGTCCACAAAAACCGTTGGAGCCTACCTTTTTTTTCAGATAGCTATTTTTGTACTATTATGGAAAATCTATATCAATCATTTAATCAATAGAACAGCACCAAAATGTAGCTTTTCTTTCAGCTTAACTTCGAATCGTTTTTATATAGATTGATTATTTCGCTCGTATTTTATTCATTTCATGAGAGCGATGCATTAGAAAAGGCATTTTGATCCGTTCGGGTTTTGCTCCGTGTGTTAGTTACGAGTGTACTTAATAATACGCGAAATGCGTGCTTCATCGGAAACGAATGTACGGAGACAGTAGTGCAGTTGTTGAAGTGTACAGAAAGGTGATAATAAACGTTATTTGGTTGAAAATGAGAAATGAACGTGAAAAGCGTGTGCAAAACTAAATAATAGAAGAATTAGCAAGGAACATGCTTAAAACGGACGTCCCATGCCACGTCCCATCGGTGGCTGTTGTGGTTCCGCTCCACCAGATTTAGGGCTCTTGATCGTTTCGTCCACCGACAGAATCATGCAAGTAGCCTCGCAGGCAGCCGTCAGTGCGTTAATCTTGATGACGGAAGGTTCCCAGACGAACGCTTCAAAATTGTCGGCAATATGTTCCTTCATAATGTCTACACCGTACCATTGACAACCTATGGCAGGATGAAAAAAAATTAATAAAACGGTTTAAAAGGCTTAGAATGTGCCTTGTGTTGCACTCCAACACATACCTTGTGCGTGTTTCTGGCGTAATTTGTTGAGAATGTTCGTGGCATCGAATCCAGCATTATCGCACAACTGACGCGGAATAACTTCCAACGCCTTAGCCATAGCACCGATCAGTAGCTGTTCCTTGCCGGCAATAGTACGTGAATGGTTGCGTAGCATTTTTGAAAGTTCCATCTCAATTGCACCACCACCTACAAAATCCAGTCAGGACATTAGTAATCACATAATTTAAAAAAAACTCCCTTTACTACAGACACTCACCTGCCACTACCGAATCATTCCGGATGGTACGTCGAACGATCATGATTGCATCATGCAGTGAACGCTCTGTTTCCTCCAGGAACTGTTCGGCACCACCACGGAGAATGATCGTGCACGTCTTAGCATTCGGACAACCCTGGAACAGGTTGAAGCGTTCGCGTCCGATTTGACGCTCTTCGAAGTGATCGCACTTTCCTAGCACCTTATCACTGATGTCCTGCACCGTCGTCATGACAGCACCACCGCAAGCCTTCTGCGTGCGCTTCAGATCCTCATCCGGTACCCGACCGGCACAGAACATGTCACGGTCAGCGAAATACTGTGTAGCCACATCCCCAATCGGCAGCTTCGACAGCACGACCTGTGCGCCAGACTGATGAATCTTGGCCATCTTATCGTACAGAATTTGCCATTCCGCATCCACCACCTTCTGGTACTCGGCCACGTTGTCTACGCGCACCTCCGCATTATCCCGCTCCGCCTTCAGCTCCAGCTCAATATTGAGCAGCGCTATTTTCACGTTGTCGTAACTCTTCGGCTGCATCTCGAACCCGGCATAAGCGAACGTTTTCTTGAAGGCTACCCCTTCCACCAGCAAAGAATCTTCCAGCGCGCCTCCAGTCACCTTCTTGATACCAATCATGTTCAGTGGAAGCAATGCATCCAGTGTTGTGACCGAATCGACCACCATCTTCGAGAAAAATTCCTTCTGCTGGTGGATGAGCTTCGAGTTAAGGGCCGTCGCAGCACACTTCTCCAGCAGCGCTCGGTGCTTCTCGTTGTCATGCTTCTCAATCTTGAACGCCAGTTCATTGATCTGAGCAACACACAGATTTAGCGCCTTGCGAACAGCTTTGATGATGATACGCGGATGAACACCCTCCTCCACAAACGGTTTCAGTTGTTTGAGAAATTCACCGGCCAACAGCACCACGCTCGTGGTACCATCGCCAACCTCGGCATCCTGCGATTTGGCGATGTCGACGAGTGTCTTCGCTGCCGGATGTACGATGTCAAGCAATTTCATGATCGTCGCTCCATCGTTAGAGATTGTGGCGCTACCCTTGCTGTCCACGATCAGCTTGTCCATGCCACGGGGACCAAGTGTCGTCCGAACGGCATCAACGATCGATTGGCAGGCATTGATGTTAGATACTAGCTGAGGCTTTCCCTGAGAAGTGTCTGTTCCCTCCTTGAGCAGAATAATTTGCGGTTGCTAGAAGAAAGAACCAATGTTGCCGGTGGTGAATCATGGAGAACGTCGACCAATGCTGTGTGGGCATATGCATGTGTGTATGTGTGACCGTAAGACAATGAAGGCACTGCACACATGGTACAAGCCACTGGGCGAGTTCCTACAGGGCATGTTTTTCTGTACTTCAAACGTTAAATAACACATCGAGGTAATGCTATTTGTATCTATTGAATGAATAAGTATACTAAATTCAACAAACAGCCGTATAAGGAAGAGCTTGTAGGCAAAAGCATGTTCGCGTACAAGCCGGTAAACAAATGGTAGCTATTTCACGCACAATATCGCTCACGGAAAGTATCCACGCACAGCAAATCGAAATACTTACCATTTTGGAAGGGAATGAAGAGATACTACACTGAAACGAACGTTAATAATCAACCGAACCAGAATATTTTATCCCGAAAGTTTAGGAAAAAGTCCTCGCCTTGGTAAACGTGATCGCAGACGAAAATGACAGCAGCAGAATGGAATCTGTCAAACCGACACGAACGCTTGGGCGAAGTTTTCAACTTTTCGCCCGCGTTGCCAGCTGAAGGTGCTGCTACACTGGAAAGCAGATTGCCGAATTGATGATTTTTAAATTAGAAACGTATTTTAACGTTTTTAATGTTTTTACATTACATGGATTCTATTATAAGTTAAAGGATATGGAATGATATATGCAATAGGATAACACAATTGGCTCACTTTTGCAAAACAAACATGTGATAGTTTTATGTAAAATCGACAGAACATTTGAATTGCGTAGAATTACATTTCCGTTACCTGGCCTAAGTTTTAAGAAATTTCTGATAAAATTTTTAAAGATCAGTCAACTTTTATTTCCACACCGCGTGGTTGTGTTGGCACAGCCCCTGACCAAACGTCTTACGTTTGACAGCAAATCTTGTAAACATTGCGATCTAATTTAATCGCGCATGTTTACATAATACTTTTACTTTCGCAAATCGAACCTGTTTTTTCTAACCCCATCTCTCGTTTGATCCTCGCCTGTTTGTGAGCTGTGGCGCAGACGCAACGGAAACCGCAGAATGTTGTCCAAGGCACGGGTTCTATTTTCCCGCACATTTGCCCACCATGGTACGGTGGTAAAAGTTCTCGGTCCGCAACATTACCGTTTCGTGCACGTTTCCGAAGCGAATGTACTAGCGACGGAGGTAAATCGCCAGTCAGCAGAATTTAAGGTAAACCCTGGTTGCACACGTGTATCAAAACCATGCTTTGCCTTTTACCAATGTCTTGAAACTATTTTAACAGGAAAATTATGGACAAATGAGCGATATCGTCTCTAAGCTGAAACGTGTCACCGAGGATGTGCTTGCGGGCGGTGGACCGGAAGCGATCAAGAGGCACACGTCGAAGGGGAAGTTGCTGGCGCGTGATCGAATAAATCGTCTCGTCGATCCTGGTTCCCCGTTTCTCGAGCTTTCTACGCTGGCAGCACACGATATGTACGGCAAGGATGTCGTCAACTCAGCCGGCATCGTTACCGGTATCGGTAGGGTGCAGGGTGTGGAGTGTGTGATCGTGGCAAACGATGCTACTGTTAAGGGTGGCTCGTACTATCCCATCACGGTGAAGAAGCATCTGCGAGCGCAAGAGATCGCCCAGGAGAACAATCTCCCTTGCATTTACTTGGTTGATTCGGGTGGTGCAAACTTGCCCCGCCAGGCCGATGTCTTTCCGGACAAGATGCATTTCGGTCGGATTTTTTACAATCAGGCAAATATGTCCGCTCGTGGAATTCCACAGATCGCTGTCGTTATGGGCAGCTGTACGGCCGGAGGTGCCTATGTGCCAGCGATGGCTGATGAAAGTATCATTGTGAAACGGCAGGGTACGATCTTTCTGGCAGGCCCTCCGCTGGTGAAGGCTGCCACCGGTGAGGTAGTATCAGCGGAAGATCTCGGCGGCGCCGATCTACATTGCCGTACGTCCGGTGTAACCGATCATTACGCGGTCGATGATGAGCATGCTCTGTATCTGGCACGCCAAATTGTAAAGAACCTCAACCGCCCGGGTAGTGCAAATTACGACGAGCTTGCCAGCAGCAGTACAGCGACGATGATGGAGCGGGAAGGTCTTACCTTTGGCTCGGAACCAGAGCCACCGCGCTATCCGGCGTCCGACCTATACGGCATCGTTGGATCGAACCTTACGAAAACGTTTGACGTACGGGAGGTGATCGCACGCATTGTCGACGGCAGTCGTTTCACCGAGTTCAAAAAGTTCTACGGCGAAACGATCGTCTGTGGGTATGCCCGACTGTATGGGCAGCTTGTTGGTATCGTCGGTAACAATGGTGTGCTGTTTTCCGAGAGTGCCCTCAAGGGAGCGCACTTCATTCAGCTGTGCGCGCAGAAGCGCATTCCGTTGCTATTCCTGCAGAACATTACCGGGTTCATGGTGGGGCGCGATGCGGAAGCAGGCGGTATCGCGAAGAACGGTGCCAAGATGGTAACGGCCGTTGCCTGTGCCAATGTTCCAAAACTGACCCTCATTATTGGTGGTTCGTACGGTGCCGGCAATTACGGTATGTGTGGCCGTGCGTATTCGCCCCGTTTCCTGTACATGTGGCCAAACAGTCGCATTTCTGTGATGGGCGGTTCGCAAGCGGCCGGTGTGCTGGCGCAGATCACCGAGGAGCAGTACCGTAGAACGGGTCGCGAATGGACGGAAGAGATTGGGAACCGTATCAAGGCACCGATCGTGCAGCAGTTCGAGGCGGAAGGTTCACCGTACTACAGTACGGCCCGATTGTGGGACGATGGCATCATCGATCCGGTCGATACGCGTCGCGTGTTGGGGCTTAGCTTGCAAGCGGCCCTTAATCAACCGATCGGAGAAACCCGTTTCGGTGTCTTCCGTATGTAATCGCTACGGGAACGCGGGAAGTGCGAAAGCATACTCGGACGAAAATTGGCGGAAAACCAGTTTTGCATTTATCTAGTGTATAAGCTTAAACCCAAAATGGCCAAACCTAGCCATTGCCAATATCGAAAACGAAAGGAAACTCGAAAGTGAGTTCTACCTGGGGTACAACATTGCATTTAATGCATTCCATGCGACTTTAGTGCGCAAAAGATGGCACCTAGTGTCAAGGCGGGATGTCTCGTAACGAATGGGTGTGTAAAGTGTGCCTTATATTCCACAAATATATCCAAGATATTAGGTCTGTAACATAGTTTATGCTGTTTTCTTATGGATTAAAAACGTTATCCGAAATTAAAACATATCATTCATCTTTTGAAAATCTTCTTTCAGATATCAAAACCTGCTACACATTGGCGGATAGTCAAATCTTCATACAGAGAGCCGTCCAACATGAGAACTTGGAGGAATATACTGTAAGCTGTATATTCGTTTATACTGTCGATTTATTGCAAAGCAAACGTAATGCGGAATTGAAAGCTTGCAGAAAAGAATAATAAGGAGAATATTTTTGAATCCATAAACCAATACCATGCTTTAAACAATGACAAAATCTCACATTAATATTAACATCTTCCCCTACCGACCGTCGCAGCGAATCATGAGCCAAATTAGATCGGTAGCTGGAAGTTATTTGGATCGGGCAAACTAGCCGACGTAAGGTACGCGTTAAGATACATGATCGATAGTACCGCAATGCCCGCCTCCGCCAGTGCTCGATGATCTTCGGCGGACAGTTTGGCCTTACGATCTACGAAGCAGTGTGTCGCCGACATGGCACGTTCCGATCTGATAAACGGTGGTTCAACGTCAAGCACATTTCCACCACCGGATTGTAGCAACCGTACGAACTGATCCTTCTTGGGTACCACCAGCAGCACACGATACCCGGTGAATGCACCGTCATGTTTACCCACATCATTTGATATGCGCATACGCCACGTGTATGCCGCGGCCGCCGTTTCCAAATCGCCCGCTGAAACCAATGCAGCCAGCGTACCAACAGCCTTCGGGTTGCCCCATTCGTAGCTCTCTTCCTGCAAAGCGTAAGGTAATGCGTTTAAAAGGGAACCTCCATGAACCGGCATCGTTTGTCTTACATCCAAAAAGTAGCCCGCTTCGAAACTATCGTCCAGATACTTGGTAGAGAGCAGCCACTTGCCAGCCGCTATACCGGACAGCATTTTTTCACCCCGGTTTGGCTTACCGCACAGGATGTGCGTACAGTTCGGATCGTACCGGTTTGGATCCGATGCAAGCTGTCCCTTCAAATGTTCGATCTTTCTCGCCAACTCTAACCGCACGTTCTCCGGTACGCCCGAAATGGCAAAGACGGGCGTGCCACGATACTTCATTCCCAGGGGATTAACACGCATCGGGCTTTCCTGCTTGATGCTCTTATCTGCATTTGTATTGTTCATTTTGCTAGAAGGTGTTTTTGTCACTTCGTTCGCTTGAATATTTTCAATGTCACGCTCGCGCCATCCCACACCGCCAACATTAATTTCTGAAAGAAAAAAAATGAAACCACACACATGTGTCACAACGGAATCAGTAATAACAGTAGAAATACAATCTAAAAGCGCTCTACGTACCTGAATCATAGTCCATCTCGGTGTAGTTTTCCGTCTGGATTTGTTCCGTATCGGGTTGTAGCTGAAACTTGGCCTTCTTCTTTGCCGATTCTTTAACGGCCGCTATAACGTTACTGAACCGCTGGACACATTCATCGCCTCGGTCTGCATTCAGCAATGGTTTCTTTGCAGCTGGCTGTGCCTCGGGTTCGTCCCGCGCACCGCCAGCAGGACTACCGCATTTGTCGCTCTCGTCTAAATCCTCTTCCTCTAGGTGACTGCGTGATCGTTTTTCTGCACTTGTGTTGCTCCGCTCGAGTGATCCTCTCGAGATGGAAGTGGATGATGAATTAGCCGATTGATTGCCGCCCGTTATGATGTTCCTAGCAACGATCGGAGAAGGAACATTGTCCCGTTGGGGTTGGGGAGCTGTGCTAGCAATTTCTTCGTCCTGGTCAGTCTCTTCCCCGGAACGGTTTAAATCTTGCATCTTGGGCGGTACTGTGCTATACTTCGACTCTATATGGCTCGCGTACCCATCGCCAAACTTTTCCACGTAAAATCGACGCTTGATCTCACTGATCGGAGTGCTTAAACGGCGCGCTTTTTGTGAGGCCGTTTCCGATGGGCCAGGCACTGCTGCTGTTGCTCCAGTAGAACTTGCGGATGATTTGTAGTAGCGATCCCAGTGCTGCAGCTTGCGCTTGTGATAGGCATGGTTATCTGGACTGGCGTCCGGTCGGAATCCGTACGGTGTGACCGGTTTCGTCATACATTCGGGTAGCGTCGGAGTACGGATGCGCCCATCACCCATCGCCGTGCCCGGTCCGGCATGCGGAGTGGCTAACAATTCCTTTACGCGCCTTGTCCTGGGTGTGATGTTACGATCCGCTTCTTCCGCATCCTTTAGCACTTTGTACAGTGTGGTACGGATCGGTGTATCAAACTCCATTACGCGTTGCGTCACACTCATGGCTTCATATTCGCCGGCAGCGCCAACCGGTGTAACATTGGTACTGGTCGCTCCCGAACCACCCGCAGCCGCTACCGGTGTAACAGGAGATCGTGACGAGGATGATCCTCTTCCTTCTTCCTCTGTTATAGCGGTAAATCGACGTGTGCGCAAAACATCCCCAGCCGGAGAATCCATCGCTCCCGGCGCGACAGTGCCTTCGTTCGGATCGAAAGGCTTCCGTTGGGCACGATGTGCCTTAATCAGTTCCTCGTACTGATCCATCTCCTGCGAGTAAACCATTCGTTCGTCGCTAGTCAATTGTCTCAGCTGTGGTGTGGAAAGGCGCTTGAATCCGTACTGAAGATCGGTTTCTTCGCGAGCTTTCTGCCGTGTGATGTACTGGAACTCACCGACGTTCGCCGGCTTTGGTAGTGGTTTCATGGTTGACGATGCCTGCGGAAGCATGGATGGATCATCATCCTTGTGCTCGTTCATTCTGGGCCCGTGAGTTTCTTCTTCACGAACTGAGTCGATATCAACATCGTCGGTAGAAGTCGTAGGGAGACATCCGCCACCAACACCATCAGGTATGTTCCTGACGGAGCAAATCGCATCCCCAACGAGATATGCATTTTCCGCCACACGACGCTTCAATCGTGTGCATTCCCTCAGCCATTCCGCTCGTACCACCGTCAAGTCCCATTGTATTGCGGCATTGTACTTGGCACCGCTCGCTTCTTTGCAAACCAGTAGCGGAGCAGCCTTGCGCACGAAACGCTCCTGCACGCATGCACCCAGCAGCTTGCCCATTGCAATCAGAAATTCACGCTCTGGTCCGGAATACGAGCTAATGACGACTGTTTCTCCTTCAAGCGGTGTAGGATCATCTTCGCCATAAATGATGGGCTCATAGTAGTATTCCATCGGACAACACTGGCCACTCTGTATCGAGGTTTCAAGCCAGATACAGTTAACGGTTTGTTTGCCACGTACGGCAAAGTCCGGCGTTCCGATGCATGACGTGGGCAACACAATGTAGTCGACCTCGTCGGTGTAACTTTCGTCAACAACCGTTCCACCGCATTCCTTGCAGTCGGAGAGAATCTGTACAGCATCCTCCTCGGAAAAGCCAAATACGAAAAGCGTTTTACCCAGCATGAACTCCGAGAACTGCGATTCCAGCTCCGAATCCATCTGACTTACACCACTGGTGATGGAACCGGCCCCTGCCGATGGTTTCGTTTCTGCCGCCGTTCCCGAAGACACCGGAAGCCTTTCGGCCGTATTCTTCTCCATGTACTGCAGCATAATAGAGTCCACCTCGCTCGGTTGTTTCGTTGCCGGCGGTGCTTTGCTCGATCCCGGAGGAGGTGTTGCCTCTTCCAGCCGGAACTTGGGAACATCTGGACGCTTAAATACGCTACTGTTCATTCGCTGGAGATTTTTCTTGCTCGACGGTGACGGTGGTTCCGGTGCACGATCCACAATTCCTTTCCCGGATGGCTGGAACGCGTACTCGTTCGCATCTTCCGGGGCAAGCTGGCGAAGCTCGATCGATTTGGCTAACCAATCGAGAGTGAGAAGATGGGCCGTAGAATCACGAAACTTTGCCAACTCGGACACGTGCTGTTCACCCACGATCACATGACTGATAGCGCTCGATATCTCGTCGTACCGTACGGCTCCGACTGAGTTAAGGATTTTGTTCAATTTTTCCTTTTCATCCGTAGTAAAACCGCTTAGAAACACGCTGCAGCCGTCCAAAACATGACCAGCCTTCTTTGCCTGCTGCACCGTCATACGTGCAAGCACCTCCCGGTACCTTTGACTACCGCTGGGGCGCACAACGGCCGAACCACTTGGCAGAATGCCATCGCCTCCGCTAATCATGCTTTCGTTGATAGTTTCATTTCGTGAAGAAAAATTCGCATGCGAAATTTCCGACAGTTGCGTGCAGTCGGGATTGAATTGGCCACCTGACATGCGAATGCCCACATTACCGGCACCAATAGCCGGTTCATCCCCTTTTGTTGGGGTGGAAGCTTTCAAGCTTTTCACTTCATATTCCCGAACCGGTAGGACATATCCACTGGCAACGCTGTCCACGACCCATTCGGGTGTGAGACATTCCTTGTTGCACCGTACGGCACCACGAAATTTGGCAGACTCAGTGCCCGTTTTTTCCAGGATCAGAATGTCCGTTGTTTCTGACTTGAATGACCCTACGTAGTTTCCACCGTTCGATTCGATTAGCGCTTTAATCTCGTTTTTTCTTGCTGCAGTCAAACCGGTCGAAGTGATAGTCAGTGCGTAGAACACGGGCAATCGATACCGGTCAATGATGCTGGGTTCGGTTGCGTGGAGATCGCGACGTTGGCTTTCCTCCCAAACCGCATTTACCCAGTCCGGATGCATTATGGGCAATTTGCATTCGGCCGCCTTCTCGTATTTGACCGATTTCACCGTGGAAGATACAAGATGCGTGCAGCTGGCATTCAGTACGTCCAGATAGTAGCCACCCATATGGCACACCAGCTGACTGACGACAGATTTCTCTTTCGCCTTCAGGCCGGAACTGCATACGGTCAGATTTCGCATCGCGGTCGTGTACACCGGATGTACGCCGAGCGGAATTGTCTCGTTGTCCATGAAG
Source organism: Anopheles culicifacies (assembly GCA_000473375.1). Taxonomy (NCBI): domain Eukaryota; kingdom Metazoa; phylum Arthropoda; class Insecta; order Diptera; family Culicidae; genus Anopheles; species Anopheles culicifacies. The sequence goes on along the minus strand of AXCM01000485.1, from coordinate 12,740 downwards.
CAGCTGATGAGACAGCGGGGCCCGATAACGGTCGAGGGAGATTTGCGCGCATGTTCGAATGCGGTCCCGGTAAACTTTTCAAACACAAACACGTGCCGCTTGGTTAGTGTCTTTTCGTCCATCTTAAGACACTCGTCCTCGGTAATCCAACCCTGCAGCTCCTCATTGTCGTTGTGCTCCCGTGCAGTCTAGAGAAGCAAAGAAGGAGGATGGAGAAGTGAGCTTGATGCAGTATTGGCAGTCGTATCGAACTGCGTCAACAAACCCTTACCGAGTAAGCCATTTTCATATCTTCGGAAGCATTTTCGTTCGAACTGTGCCCTGCACGCTGTACAAAGTATAGCTTGGCCAGTTGCTGATCCGCCAACAGCTGACTATTCATCTTGCGTACCGTAAGTTCTAGATGCGTTGATACCGTGCGTGCTTGTTTACTGTTGTACAGTTTGTTGCATATCTTCTGGGAACTACCGTTTGTCCAAAACAGCTATTTATTGTTCGCTTGCGAACAAGAAAACAGTACCTCACTAAGCTGAAACAGAACACGATTTGAGTTTTAATATAGCTTTTACTGCACAACAACCGGTTACGGGCAAAAAGTTTCCGATCGCAAATTTGAAGCGCCTCAAAACAGACTCTGTATTTGAATTGTCAAATGACGGTTTTTTGGGGGGAAATTGCACATCACATGTTAGTACTGTCACATTTTAGTACAGCTGATTTTCTCGCATAAACAGGTTGCGTTGAAAGCATTTTTAATGGTTCTTAAATGGTTTTGCGAATATGAAACTCATTTAATTTGAATACTACAAGCTTTTTGGATGATGGTCCTGATTGCGAAATGAAAAAATGCCGCAAAAGAAAAAAAAATACTGAGCGCTGTTTTGATTTGGTGGCTGGGTGGTGCTGTCAATCGAGGCAGTTTCGTCAAAATTAGAACATTTATGACATGTTCGTTAAAACATGGTCCACATTGACATTTGTTTCGTTCATCTCTTTGTAGCAGCATCTCATTTTGTGGAAATAACGTGATTTCTGTACGGCCAGTTTCCAACAGCAAAAATGTACGCCCCACAACAGCCTATTCTGATTCTCAGTAAGTAGCGTGCGTTGTTTATTCTATGGACAATCGGAAAAACGTTTTTCGGTACCATTGCAGGCAAAAATACGAAGCGCGAGAGCGGCCGAAAGGTGCAGTTGGAGAACATCAATGCCGGCAAAGTGAGTCACTGAGTGTGTGTGTGCACGTGTGTGTATGGTTGCCTTATGGGGCGCACACATGGGGTTTAAGCACGGGACTGAACTAAATGCGTGTGTGGGTGTTTTCCTATATCTTTCTGTAGACCATAGCCGATCTTATCCGCACATGTCTGGGCCCGCAAGCAATGATGAAAATGCTGATGGACCCGATGGGAGGCATCGTGATGACAAACGATGGCAATGCTATCCTGCGTGAAATCACCGTGCAACATCCGGCGGCCAAGAGCATGATTGAAATCGCTCGCACGCAGGACGAAGAGGTTGGCGACGGTACCACTTCCGTGATTGTGTTGGCCGGTGAGATGCTGGCAGTGGCCGAACAGTTTCTTCAGCAGCAAATTCACCCGACGGTCATCATTCGGGCGTACCGGGAGGCGCTCGAAGATATGGTACGCATCCTGCAGGATGAGGTAAGCATTGAGCTGGATCGCACCGACAAGAAAAGGCTGTCGGAGGTGATAAAGTCTTGCGTCGGCACAAAGTTCGTCGGGCGCTGGTCGGATTTGGCAGTGCGTATTGCACTGGATGCCGTCGAGACAGTGACACTAACGGAGAACGGTCGCACAGAGATCGATATCAAAAAGTACGCCAAGGTGGAGAAAATCCCCGGCGGATCGATTGATGATTCTTGCGTGCTGCGTGGTATCATGCTGAACAAGGATGTTACACACCCGAAGATGCGTCGCTACATCGAAAAGCCGCGTATCGTTCTGCTGGACTGTCCGCTCGAGTACAAGAAGGGCGAGAGTCAGACGAACGTGGAAATTGTGGGCGATCAGGACTTTACGAAGCTGCTACAGATAGAAGAGGAGCACGTGGCTCGACTCTGTGAGGAAATTATTGCCGTGAAGCCGGATGTCGTGTTCACGGAGAAGGGCGTTTCCGATTTGGCACAACATTTCCTGATGAAGGCGGGCATTACGGCTATTCGTCGGCTGCGCAAAACAGACAATAATCGACTGGCCCGTGCCTGCGGTGCTACGATCGTAAACCGCACGGAGGAGCTTACGGAGAAGGATGTCGGTACCGGTGCCGGATTGTTCGAGATCAAGAAGCTGGGTGACGAGTACTTCTGTTTCGTGACGGAGTGCGAGGACCCGAAGGCGTGTACGATTCTGCTTCGCGGTGCCTCCAAGGACGTGCTGAACGAGACGGAGCGTAATCTTCAGGATGCACTGCACGTTGCACGCAACCTAATGCTCGATCCGAAGCTGCTGCCCGGTGGCGGTGCAGTAGAGATGGCCGTCTCGCAAGCCCTGACGAACAAACAGATCCAGGGACCGTACCGAGCTGTTGCGCAGGCACTGGAAATCATCCCCAGGACGTTAACCCAGAACTGTGGCGCAAACACGATTCGCACATTGACCGCACTGCGAGCGAAACATGCATCACACCCGGCCTCCGAAGGACCATGCACCTGGGGCATTGACGGTGAAACTGGTCAGCTGGTTGACATGAAAGAGAAAAACATCTGGGAACCGTTATCGGTAAAACTGCAGGTGTACAAGACGGCAGTGGAGACGGCTATTCTCTTGCTGCGCATCGATGACATTGTGTCTGGATCGAAGAAGAAGAGTGACGATGGTTCCGGACCATCGCCGGCCGCAGCTGCCGCTGGTATGGGAGAGTAAGCAGTGGGCTTATCCCGTGGCTCCACTATAATGTACTACGCGCTTAATTTCCTTCATATGCCTTTTTAGTATTGAGCGATGCGGATCTATAGCTACGCGAACAGTTATTTGATCCCAAATGTCCTGTACTACACTACACTTATCGTTCAAGGTCCGTGGCCTGATGCATTTTTGTATGCCTAACATTTAACACACGAGCATCTATCGCACATAACAGAGCTCTTTCATTTCCTTCGTTCACGTAATGTCACCTTCATCTTTTCCCGGTGCGTTTAAATATTACCATCGTTTGTCTAACTAGTTCGATCACGATCGATGTTGATAATTCTTGGGGTTTCTCAAACAATTTGAATGCTAATCCTTTAAGGATAGTCCATCGAATCGGTGAATAACGCACGACATTAAATAAACCATAAATTTGAAAAATTAAAATTGGTATAAAATAACTTCCGACATTTTGTGAAAGAAAACGGAATGTGATCGCTTATATCCCTAACCATTTCATGATTCCCTCTCTCTACAAGCATTGAAATCTTTCTATCGATTGAGTCAGACATCCACGGAAGGAAGGGATACTGATTCCTGATTGTAATGTAACAAGTAACCACAACAAACGTGTTTTTTTCCTTCTCTTCTTTATTATCAACGCATCAATAATAATAATAATAATAATTCATAATCAATGTGGTGTTGCTTAAATGTGAAATTATCGTTACAAGAGCTGCTTGTGATTAACATCATTCAATCTGCCGTCTGTCTTTCGAGAGACCCCCGTCAGCGCTGTCGGATTCGAATCGAGCGCATTTGTATCAGGTCATTAATTATGACTGAGTTAACTGTCTTTGAATGCCGTGTCTCCGGGTAGAGTACACATCTAAACCACATGTTGTTCACAACTGTTACGTCACTGTCGCAATAGAGGAATAGTATAGAAAAATTGTTAACTAGCATTTGTTCGCTCTACTGGTCTACTGTAAAATCAAGTCCATGTTACAACTGTTCGAATGCTTATATTCCCGGGAAGGGTGGGGCGAGGGGGTTATAATTATGAGCAAAAAGGAGAACACAGCATCACGCTAATAGGGGACGCAATTTAAGGGACAGCGACCGAAATGCATAATGAATTATGTCTCCCACCGTTCCGTTGGTTGTTTTACACCCAAATTTTGTGCCATTTTTAATTTTTGGTAGCAGACAAAATTAAACCATCACTTTGTCTAGAGCTCGCATAATTGTTCTATTCGACACTATATCGAATGTTTTCTTTTTTTTTTTGTAGCTGATTGTGGTTGCTATTGTAGTTTACTGTTAATATGGCGATTTGGCTCCATTCCGAAACTAACCGTGCCCTTTTGCGGCGCGACAAACAAGCGGTACACCCAACGCGTGTAACACTCATGCGCTAATAGGACATACATAATAATTGTAGTCCCCCTTTCGATTTTTCCTTTCTCTCTCCACAACAACTGATCAGTCCTTCGTATTGTGCTTTTGCAAAGCATTCTGTTTGTTTGTTTTTTTTATGGTTCTGCCTTACTTATTATCCTATTCCTTGCTCCTGAATACGTCTGTACATGTGTAGTAGCTGTTCGCTCAACCTGCACACTGCCAACACCGAGGACGATGGCAGAAGAGAAGCCAAATCACAGGAATGAATGTGACACAACTAGCGATAAAGCGGCAGCGTATGCTTGCTGTTACCGTGAACACCTGTTCTGCAGGGGTAACTAAGCCGATTTTATCATCTTCACAAACACAAACCTACCAACACTGCATACACACGCACAAGTACCATCTGTTCCCTCGAAGCACATTTGCACAATCTGTTGTGTTTTTCCGATTGAGCCCTGACTTCCCGTTGCATTTACACTTTACCAACCATTAAGTAGAATTGTGTCAAGCAAAAAAAAATAATATCGAAAAACCAAAATCAATAGAACTTACGATGCAACGAAACATACCATGGAAACAGTTTAAAAGAGAATTTACAATAAATATTTTCTTGCTCATTACAGGAGTTCGTAATCGAATGTCAATATAATGTTTGCCTCTTTCTTGTGGCACTACAAATCTCGGACCCCTGCGATTTCTAGCTTTAAGAAATCCTCAGTCAATCGTGCGTACGGAGGTACGATCCGAATCCGGGATTTCTACAAAATTATGCATTTCATTTCAATCTTTCTAAATGTTTCGTTCAGTCGACTTTTCAACAAATTCATCATTGTCGACACACCAGGGAATCGATTATTTTCAACAGGTATCGGGTGTAACTGTGAAAAATTCGAATTACTAACTGCCACATGTCGAGGAATCTAGAAACGGCAAGCCAAACTCTCTTGTGGCTATGTTCTGGGAATACGAGGAGATATTGAAGAAAGAGTTCTCTAGGGGATGCAGAGCCGTGAAAAAAGAAAAAGTTTGCTTTGACATTTATAAAACCCTCTCTTTTGACTGCCACATCTCCCATCCTCCCAAATGAAAGCGTTTCTTGAGAGAGTTTTTACACTGAACTTAAAGCACTTTTTTTACGAACAACATACAAAACAAAACCATGTATACTTATACAAAGGTTGTGGCTACGCAGGAATTCAAATCAAAATCGAAGGAAAGAAATGTATGCTACAGTAAACGGTGAGCACCAAACATACACATCATCCTTTGGGATAGCGAAAGATAAGTAACAGATCCTCTTCCTGATCGACGACACTCTCCGTTTCATTTCTATGCTTCGGTACGGCTCACGGTTTACTAAAGCATGAGCTCCCTTTGGGAAAGATTATGTGCGTGGGTGCGTGTCCGTTTGTGTGTATGTGTGTTTTGCGGCGAGGACTTTTTGGTTAATCTAACTCTAGCGTGTAATCAATGGTTCCGTCCTCGTCCCGTTGGCTGTTGCTCGTTTGTGACCCATTGCCACCACTAGTAGATGTACCGCCTGCGGCAGCATTGCTCCTGCTGGCGGTGGATGCATCACCGTTTGGGGTGGTTCCGGTACCGGCACCGGAAGAAGCACCACTGCCAGAAGCGGATGGTGGTAGACTAGATGATACGGTTGCCGCAGTAGCCGCCAGTGGTTGTCCCATCTCGAACAGTAGGTTCGTCATCGCGGGCCCTGAAAGGGTAGGAAGCAGATCATCTATGAATGGTTGTGTGAAGAACTTATCCGCTGCGTACAGAACGCTGCTGGATCGCCGACACTGTAGGTCGGGGTTTTGAATCGCATACGTATTGTGAAGGTGAGAAAGTTGGAATTCTGCCGCCCCGAATCGGACTGTGGCTGCGCTGTTTGCTGCGAATTATCACTCTGGGATTGGGCACTGTCCTGCGATTGTGATTGCGCTCCACCGTGTGTATCTTCCGGCGAAAGACTATTCCGGCATATGGGACACGTACCATGTAGTTCCAGCCACGGAATGATGCATGGGTCGTGATAGACATGCTGCAAAAACACGAATCGGTTAATCCTCATCACTTCATGGGTTCGTCGTCGACCTCCGGACACATTCAACCTGGAGGCTTTTTGAGTCTTACCAAACAAGGTAACTTTCGGACCGATTCCCCAACAACAAAATCTTCAAAGCAAACCGAACACTGCAGCTTCCGTTCCACTTGTTCCTCGTTGATAGTAACAATCGGAATCTGCGCGATTCGCTCTTTTTCCAACGGAGGTGGCCCCGTGTTGTCCATTTGGTTGAGCAGCTGTGTAACAATAGTATCGATACCTTCGCGTCCCCATGCGTAGTCTCCCGGGTTGCCCATGAAGAACATAGGGCCACCGGCACCGGCACCATTAGCTCCGCCCGATACCGATATCAGGATTTCACGCAGCATTTGATCTACGTTATTGAAGTTTTGCACCCCTCGTCGACGACTGCCCCGTCTTCCAGAGAAACGGAATGAAGGACGTGTGTCTCCGCCACCTCCGCTACTGCTACTTGCTGCACCCTCGCCCATATCCGCGCCAGCTGTGCTCGTTCCCGACGCAATCGGAACACCCGGCAATGGACCACTACTACCATCCATTGGAATGTCTTCCAAGGTGAACAAAGCGTGCTCGCCGTTTCCCACACTAACTCCACTGGCCGATTCACCATCTTGGCCGTCATTGCGGCGAAAAAAGGGCGACAAAATGGAGTTTGTAAAGATTTCTCCGGCCAATCGAATTGCCTGCTGAGGGGGAGAGAGGGACCACAAAGGACAGTTGTAGAGAAATTTCATCGAACAAAGCACTTTTACTTGCCTCACTGCTGAACTGTGGATTGTCGTAATCGTTTGACGGTTGTTCTGCATCTTGTCCCACTGCTGATCCGGCGGAACCGCTCCTTTCCACCGCCGGAAGCTCTTCGATAAATCCTTCCAGACAATGTGGGCATGTGAATTCCTGTGGCATATTGTATAAAGAAAATTGCATCATCGGTATCGGTCCATACAGATCGCCCAGGGTAGGCACTTGTTCTTACCGATGAGACACGATCGATTTCGATAGCGCACGAGTGACAGTAGAAGCGAGAAGGCGGGGCCGCCGCATTTTCTACCAATGCATCCATCGTACAAACAAACCGGTCACTGTACCGACACTCTTATGTACACCGAATCCTCGTTGTTTTTCTAATGACGTCGTCACGGAAACTGTGTTCCTTTGAGACAGCAAGGCTGAGCACTGCTCCGTGGAAAGTTCCTTCCGCCCACACGCACCACAAAGTAAAATCACGAATCGAAAATGGGAGACTACAAAAATGAGACGATTCAATCAACCATGCCATGAATGGGAGTATTATTTTCGCTTGTTACCACAAATTCGCAGCAGAATCGATTTCGGTCAACCACCAAGTCAGAATCCACTGCAGCAGCCCACCGATGGCAGAAATGTTTCGCTACTTGCCAACTAGATTTAGTTCGGTTATACCCTCACGAAAGTGTTGCCCATGGGAGCTATTTCCTCATCATGCTCACAGTCTGCGCTTTCCTGCGCTGTTCACACAAGGCAAAGGTACGAGTTTTACTTTCTGTGAATAGGATTATGCCAAAAATCGACAAAAAGTCGTGTAAATTTTAGGAATTTTCTACGAAGAAAAAAGAACAAGTGATAACTATGACAAATACAGAACTGTCAAATAGGTTCAACTGGCACGGTGCGGTTATAGCATGGAGTTCAGTTCGTCGATGAAGATCCAGTCACGCGTGACCTTGACCATTTGAATTCAGAAACAAACAGCATTCAGCTATAATTCCTTTATTAAAAACACAATTAATCTCACACTTTATTAAGGAGCTCCTTTGAACAAGTGTCAATAACTCGACAGTTTTTATGATTTGTGGAAAAAGTTTATCCGTTTAGTTATATCGAGAAAAATTCAGCATGAAGAAAAAAGCTAACCACAATGAAACCCTGATAAAATATACACAATTCGGATGTTACTCCCAGCATTGATAAAGTAGCTAGATACGAAACGACTGAATGATAAAGTTAAAATTACTCATCACTTAAATTTGGCTGGAATTTCCTTCCAATTGCTGCAATACACCCTTCCACATGTTCTTTCCATAACAGTGATCTAAGAGCCCCTACTCTGCCATTTATACAATAGAACTTTTCATCTTGACTTTTCAATTTAGAGTTTTATTTTTCATAGAAACTTGTGACAAATACAAGGAAGAATAACATTTCCGAACGTGGGTATCAATAAATATACTCGTTCCCTGCCCAGATCCTTAAACATGATCTCCGTGGAGTAGAGAGTGAGACAAAAACAACAATTCCACTGGCTTAATATTATGTCTAATGTCTTGGTTTTCCAGCTTCCATGCATTCAGCACGCGGCTCTCCATCGGTGCTATCAATCCTGTACAATGTCCAACACATTCCGCACTTCTTACATGTATATGCAGGTTATCGTATTAGTTCATACTACTACCTTATCTTTGCTCCCGCGGTTAACTGTATGTTATTTTTTGTGATCCCATGTTCCCATAATGCGCAGTTATATGTATTAGCCATACAATGGAAGCTTTTACTTCTTCGGCGTGCCATTATACATAGCAGAGCCGTCTGCACCGTCTATTATATGCCTTAGTGTGCGACAGTAAAACAAAAAACCACTACTCGTCTGGTGGGAGTTAACAGCAGATTCTGGTTTGGAGGAGTTGACTACCTTACTTATAGCAACACGGAAAGCCTTGAAGATTGTTTTGTGGTAGGTTTCTATTCCGAATAGCCGGTTTCTAATGGAGAGCATAAATTTCAATATCTTCCGGCATTAGATTCATCGTTCGTTTAGCTGAGAAGTGTGCGTTAGTGCACGAACGTAATATCCACTTCCTTTTCATATTATAATTAAGCGTAGCTTGCTGTCTGTAACTATGGACAATGATTATAAAATAATTTATTTGGTATCTGATTGGATCGAGCCATTGGGTTGTAGTTTGGGTTTCATTGCCGCAACAGTGTGTCTGCGATGCATTCCCCCAAAACCTTCTTACGGTTACGATCGAAATACAACTGCTTAAGCTAGATAGAGGCTAACTGTATTGTAAGGCTAAATCTTTAACAACGAAGCAGTAGCCAGAAAGGATAAACCTTTAGCGCCCAATGCAAATTTGCTTCCCACTCTATTTTTTACCCTGCTGGTCCTGTAAGGGACCGCTCTTCTTCGTCACACTGCATAACAATGTAGCAAAGGTTTAAATTAACAAAAACTGGAAATGAAACAGTAATTCTAATTTCACCGTGCAGTCTGATTCCAGATGCACTTGCATGCTTCCTTTCTCACACATATACCCTCAGATGAGGATCGTATCTGCTCCAGAGCATTAAATTAGTGTGCTAGTAACTGTAACAATAGCCACGTAAGCCTAGCTAAGAAATTATGGTTTGAAAATACTACTCTTGCATCCGCAGTTGAAGTTCCCCTACACGCACTCTCAATGACGACAAGTCTACAGCCATACGAGCAAAGCTAACGATTCTCATCTATTTGCAACGTATTGCATCAAGCCGTAACCGATTTTATCGACGGTTGATTGTCCTGGAACTCGACGTAACCGGATTCGTCGCTAAACTCAGAATCCGAATCGATCGCTTGCAGATGATTGATCAGCTCTGTGTTCACTGCGGCCACGGTTGACTTGAGGCGCATCTGGCGCACCTTCGGTTTGATTGTCTGGTGGTGGTGCGATGGTTCGTCCCTTCGTGTTTCGACAAGTGAACTATTTAACGAGTTCAGAGGAGAATCGATTGGCTCACTAGCACCGGCTGCACTTCCAGCCATTGTCATTGGCATAAGAAAGCTCGACTTTACGCCGGGTGCCGGAAACGTGATGCTGCGCTTGAAGATGAGTTCCGGCGAGGAGGTGACATTACCTACCTCCTGTGGCGCTTGGTGACCAGTGCGTTCACCGAGCGGCACGTGTATCACTTGATTTTCGGCCAATTGTTCGAAGCTACGTACACGCTCCAGCACCGAGCCTGGCTTGCCAAGGGACGCCACTGCTGCACTACGTCCCGTAATCGACCCATTACCGCTTGCACCCGAATCATCTGTATTGGTCGTCACCGTGCTTGACGTTTCGCATCCGCTTGATATAGAACCTTCGTCGCTATCCGGATGGGTTGCACCACCGGCGCCCTGCAACTTGCTTGTCACACACAGTAGTGACGGTGGTGCCGTGTCATCTTCGGTGTGCAGACAACCCGAATGTCGAAGCCGATCATCAGACAGGCGACGGTGGGAAACGGAAGCAGATGCGGCTGATTCTGCAGCCGTACGAAGCATTTCCAACACTTCGTCCTGGTTGAAGAATGCCTCATCCGTTTCCAGATCCACATCCCGATCTTTGAGCTCTCGGGTCCGTACTTCCGGTGCTTCTGATTCGCCAACAACACCCGGAAGCGAGTAACTGTCCAAATCGTCCAAACTGAGGGCTAATCGCTGTGTGTCTTCCAACGTTACTGGAAGGCTGCCATGGTGCTGGCTGAGGTCGTGCATGCTGCAAACGGTGGTCGGGTTAAGCTTCATGTCAAAGTACGAGATCAGTTCCGTCGAGAGCGGTTCGCTCGAATTGTAGTTGTAGTGCGCTAGGAACGCTTCGAAGTCATCCTCCGACGAATCGGAGTTGTGGGATAGCTTTGAAGATTTAGCAATCTTGGAATTGGGCATCGTTTCCGACTGTTCCGGTTGCAGTTCACCATTTTCCCTCTCCAAATCATGTTCATCCTCTTCGCCATCCTCTTGGCTGATGGTGTCCAGAATGGAGTCTACCGATTTGTTCATCGGACTAACGTGCACGATGTTCTCATTCTTGAGTGGTACCCGCGCCTCCACATCCTTCGGCGACTTGAAGGAGTTCCGCAACCGTGATCGTCGAATGGAATGACCCCGTCGACAACGCCGGCGACCGAGGGTGGTCGAAGGGAACAGAGCATCCTCTCGGCAGCACGCTTCTAACACCGTACTGCCACCATTACTGGTTCCAGCTTTCGATGTACGTGCACCCATCGCTCCTTCTCCTTCCTGTGTTTCGTTTTCTTCTTCATCTTCCTCACCTATCATCTCCTCGATGGCCATTAGCTTCGGAGCGGATTTGGAGCGTTCGAGCGGTGGCCGATAGTTGTTAGCACCGACACTCAGCATGATTTTCCGTCGTGGCATGCTGGGATTGTCGTACACACTGTTCGCCAGACTGAGGCGGGCATTCTGGCGATTTAGTTTGTCGCGTTTAAACTCACGCAGGGCTTTGGCTAGATTTTCCTACAAAGATACAAAGTTGACACAGGTTAGCATGACCATAAGGGGGAAAAGTACGAGCGGCTCACCTTCAGGATGGTGCTGATCTCCTGGGCGATCGTTTCTTTGGAACAAATGACCGCATGACAGCGGAACTCGTGCTTCAACTTGCGGCCTTCGTGCCGGTAGATCCAGCAGAATACCCGCGGATAGTTCTTTGGCGAGCTGCAGTAGGTGATTCGATGCGACCAGTACTCGGTAAGGCCGTGCTGACGGGTAGTCGCCTTCAGACCGGATGGGCACAAGCATAGTTTCATCATCACGTCCGGTTTGCTGTTTTGGGTGTAATTACGCCACAGGGTAGCCAGTGGTTTCTCCACACATCCATCACCTACAGAAAAGGGAATGCAAATGGTAAAAATTCAGCAATTAGTAAGACCTCCAGAACAATATGATACACAATTGAAACTGTCTAAAATCATACATTCCTTAATTCTTAAACAGAACCTTGAAATAACCGTCCCACGAAATCGGTCAAGTTGACGCATTGTGGATGCATTGTAACACACTCCGGCACAGAAAGATTTGACAGGGACAAAGATTGTAAAAAACAAAAAACAAAAAAATAAGCTACTCCCCTGAAAGGGAGTTGCGTGTGATTTGTGTGCCCCTTAGACCTTGAAGTTCTAAATTTGTGGAATATTTTGAAGCCACGACGCGCCTTACAAAACGTGACAACGACTCTCCCGGACGAGGGCGTCACCGTTGGCCGTCTTATGCAATTGCCTGCAAACCGAACTGCGTGTTCAGTCCGTTTCGATAGCAAATGGTTGGAAATCATTTGTCTGCCACAAAGACCATCATCATCAGCTGATGGCGCTCGTTGTACTTTTCCATCCGCCGTTTCGGGCGGCTCATTGGTAATCTATTATATGACGTCCCTCGTCTAACACGGCACATCAATAACCTTCCACTAGGGTCTAGGTTGTGCAGTATCGGTTTATCGATGATACGTGCACTGTGGTGCAGGTGATGGCCTTTTACTCGCACGCACCCGCATGAGAAAAAAGAACCACTCCGTTTATTGTTGGACAGTTGAAGAGAAACAGACACAGAGAAAACTACACAGATA
>AXCM01000484.1:0-66456 GCA_000473375.1 Anopheles culicifacies | reverse complement strand
TTTATACTTTTAAGAGAAACCGAGCTTTATGCCCCGAATCACGCAATCTATCACCATTTTATAATTTGCGTTTGCGAAACACCGCTGTCTTGCACATTAAAAATGCTTTACGCTCGTTTCATTGCCAGTGAAAGTGTGACAGCACCATTTCGTTGAAATTTGCTACAAAAAGCACCGGCAAAACGGAAAGAAAACAACAAACACACACGCACGCACCTTACGGCAGCTTCTTCCCCTTCTGTGTTGCGGAGCTGTAGATCTAGCACTAGTCCACCTGCACAATGCACCCCACAAAACAACTGCACTGGAACGCACTCAGGTTGGTAAGTTTTCTCTTTTGTTTTCACGCCTGCCAGAAACTGCAGCAAACTTCAGCATGCAACTCATTTCATCGAATAAACACGCGCGCGCGAAATCCCGTCGTTGCGTCGTAACGGAAATAAATTACGCGAATGAACAACGGACGGCAGCTCCCGCTTGCCATGTGCGAACGCAAGAAAAATAAGAAAGCGACTGAAGCTGAAGTAACGCACGGCAAACGAATTGCCCACAGCTAGCTCGTCGAGAGAGGGGCTCGGTTGTACACACGCACACTGCTAGACAGCTGTGGTAAACAAACCGTTTCTGACACTTGCCGGCAAAGTGGGCGATGATTGTGTGCGTGCTGTAGCATAATTCCGATGAAAGCCGAAGCAAAATGCTGGCGCTTCGGATGCACTTGAGGGAAACAACGGTATTGAGTGAAATTTATATTGAAGTATTAAAAAAACTAAATATAGTTTAATTTTAGACATCTGGTATTGTCACATACTCATTAGTAATGAATATTAAGCTTAAAGTAAATTCGAAATTCGTTCACAAACGACACACAATAGAACAAAAGAAAATACATTGGCGTAATCACATTCCCTACACTACACACTCTATTTGAATTACTCAAGCAACACACACAATTAGTGTACTAAACCACACAATTTAATAAATCAGAGCTCAACATTACTGGTCATTGTAATTTATCTATATGTTCTAAATACTTTTGTTCGTTAATTTGTTACTTAATTTATTTAATGTTAGAAACTGATAAAAACCAGTTATTACATGGATTATATGGAACGTGATGCTGTTTCCCTTAGTTCCGAATGCTCCAACAACTCACGTCGGTTTTCATCGGAATTATGCTACAGCACGCACACAACCATCGCTAACTTTGCCGGCATGTGTCAGAAACGGTTTGTTTACCACGTTTCTTTGGCAGTGTGCGTGCATATGAGTAAACCGCGGGAAAGTCGATTTTCTTTACGTTATTTTGAATTGTACCGATATTTTTATGCAGCAAGTTATAATAGAATATGTACTTTTATTGTACATACATTCCTTTTCTCTTCGTTATAGTTTTTTAATAATTAAATTAATGTGATCCTTCTTGATCTATTTCATTACCCGATTGCAAATACTTGTATTGAAGCATAACCATCGGTCTCCGTTATCCATTTATCATTTCAATCGATAATTTTGAATGTAACATGCGAATCATACGTTAACTTCAAATTGTATCACACATACTGTTATACTGAGAGCATCAACAGCATGTCACCCTGTGTTTATGTTATATTTCGTACAACTTCCATGCAAGTGCTTTTATGCTAGACCAGTTCCATAGAATCGCATAACGTCGAACAGGCGTTACAAAGCGTTACTGTGGATCCCGTGTACTGCAGTGTACGGAAATTCTTACATGAATGCAGAATGCAAAAGGTTAATGTATTTAATTTTGAAGTTACCTTACACATTGCAATTCTACCACAAATTCTTCAGAAAACATTTTTGATTAAAATATAATATTAGTAAATAATGCTTGGTTCATATATTTTCCTAATTTCTTATTTTTTTATTTATAGCTAACAGACGACACGTGAAACGTTTTTGCATCATTCTTCGCAAACCACATCGGTCGTAAATCGTTCCTATTGCTTCACCTATTTACCTCATCTCATAATGCCCTCCATCACAAACTTCTATTTCGTCAACTTCTCCTTCCGCACCATACTCGTCGGTACGCATACTCATTAACGCAAGCTGACGCCGGAACGGTTTACATTATCGCTATAAAGTTAATTACAAATCGGCTGTGCACTCTGGTCGTCCCGAAGAACTTTCTTCATGTAGATTGCGTAGATTTTTCCCCATTTTCCTATGTTTACGAGCACATGGTAAACAGGCCAAACGTGTTTATCGGCCGTTTTCCCGCTGCACACATCGATTGTCATACCTTTGGCCGAGTCCTGTCGTTTCCCAGGACAAATAATTCATATTCGGTAATGAATTCTCCCGAGGCAAACGATTACACCGGTGACAAATGAAAGGGACAAACTTGCCTACATCCAATCATACCGTAGTATTTTAACAATGCTCAATATGCTGAACCGTGCTAGCACAATAAACGCCACACAATCAACACGCTGAAGTATCGATTCAAAAATTCTCTCCCCTTTTTTAATCGGAAGAAAAAAACATCCATTTGGGAGTTGGTGCACAATCACGCCAACGGTTGATGAAATTCACTTTCCAAAGAGGTAACTCAATTACACATTCAATCGACGGCCGGAACTGTCCTGTGCGTAAAAATTCACCCTACACGAGGCAGGTCTGCTGCTGCTGCAGCACCACCTGAAGTGCATTACTTGAGGCTCATTTGTTCATCGTTCGAGTGCAACAACCTAACCTTTGCCCGTCGAAGCGCTGGTTCGAACGTCAAACTTTGTTGTTGCACCATTGTTTGCAAACCCCGGCCAACCATCTCTCGGCGTCGTCCTTATCGTGCTCGAAAACAGCTCCCCTTAAAAAAGTCCTACCCGATTGTACCGTTTACGCAGCCGCCACCAAATTGACACACCGGCGGATAAGCAACACAAAATTTGGGAGGGTGCAGTCTACGGCAGGTCCAGGAATCTAGCGCGGTGTTACAGCAGCTGGGTGCAGGATGGTAATAAAATAATTCTACACATCAAAGCATCATCGGAGAGGACGAGAGAACAACCACGGTCCCTAGAACCGTGCGAAACAACGGATTGTGCTTTAAAAAACACCCTCCTCATGCTCAAACATAATGTGCTGCTGCTGCTACTCACTTGCCTTCAACGCACATCGTGCTCACCGGTACCGTAACCATGGTAACTACGCACCGGCCATCGGATGGAATGCGTACGCTTTCATTCATAGCCCGAGCTAGGGAGTACGCGCGCGCCTGAATGGTAGGCAACACGGGCAGCATCTCAACGCAGTCCTCGTTCTCTCGTGCTGTCAGTCTCGGTTCACCCGTCATCCCGGTTAGCTCGTTATCAGTGATTGTGCGATGTTTTACTGCAAAAATGGATTGTTGAACGAAGTGTTCAGTGATCCATAGGATTAAAGTCAGCCGGTCATAAGTGAAGGAAGATTAATAACAAATATAGAGTGCATCGAAACAGGTGATTGAAGGTTACACATTCTCCGGTAAGCATCATTCTGTAAACAAATCTACTTCCGTTCATCATGCTCATCACGAAAGAATGCGGAAAGTTGTGTTTTGCTTCCGTTTCTTACAACGAAAGGGAAAGTTTTTTCTTAATGGGCAAGCAAGTGTTCTAAAATTAACCTATCGCCCGGTGTGCTTGTTATGATCAGGTTTTCTTTCGGTTGCTCTGGGCATTTCATTCCAGCAGCATGTTCACAAGATTTTTTTTTTATTGTCTGAGGGATTTCCGACATTGTTTGTTTGTGTTGGCTCACTCCTACGTAAAACATTTATTTTTAAGCGTTTGAGTTCATTAGGAATTCGCCAAGAATCTTCTTAGGTCGCTCATTGCAACAGTGTTCTTTAACATGAAAAGTGATACAATTTCAAACGTTTTTTAAGATAAGATAGATTACAAAAGGTGGTCAAATTTAAGCATCAATCTTGAACGTATCTGAACGATACTAACACTTGATTAATTATCATAAGTCAACCGTCCTTGGTATATCACAATGCAGCTTACCACCGGCAATCTATCAATCAACGAGGAAAAACAGTTTTTTTGTAGAATCTATCCAAAAACGAATCCAACAAAAACTTCTACATACATTAGCACCAGGAACATATTTTTGCTTTCATCTCTACACGTAGGAAATGCACCGTACCGTGCGAGACCCGCAGTCGCCTCGGTTCAACCGCAGTGTCGTCATAATGTCGCGGCACGTGCCACTCATCCCGGGAACAAAAAATCTTACCATAATCCCAAATCCCGGCCAAAATGGATGAAGATTACACCAAGCTCAATACACAACGGTGACCACCAAGGCCACACTATCGTGCATCAAGACGTACGAACGACTGAACGGACAAGTTGACAACTGTCGGCTCCCAGAAGTCACGTGCACGATGTGTTAAGATTTATGAAACCAAAAACCATTTATTTTGTCCCATTTTCCCGCCGTGTTGTTTGGCTTTCTGTTGCATCACCACCAATTCATTACCCGGAAGAATGAAGAGATCATAATATTTTATTGATTTAGTTGTGATGTTTTTGGTTTGGCTGCCTGATGAAGTTTTGCTTCACAGTGGTGCTTCCAGAAGAAAAACAATAATAAACTAAACGATCCCGAGGGATATGTTCCGAGCGGAACACTCAATCGAAGCGTTTGAGGTACGATAGGGATAGGCAGCTATAAAACGACTCAAAACTGACAAAGTATAGCTGGTACACAATGCAGCCATTTACTGGTTAATCACGCATGGTGCATATGACGCATTTTTGATTCACTGGGGGCGCAAAAACAAACCCTACAATACTCACAGACTACGAGCGAATCGTGTCACGAATCGTTAATTACACCCTCCACCATTGAATGGCGATCGATGAGACTGATCGGCGAGACAATGGCAATTCCATCAAGCACATATTCCACCCGATTGTCAAGCAAACATAACAACGATAACAACGATAAATTCACGAATTTGACGTCCCATACACTTCCGTTTTGACCGGGACACTAAATCCGCTTTACTCCCGCTTGTGGAGCTGTTGACGGCGCCTAAAGCAATCGCAAGGCAACGTGCTCCTCTTGCTGCTTTTCGTTCCATCTTGGGAGAACATTGCGATCACCTGCGATCAGTTTAACAGGCACACACACAAACATACACTTAATCGTAGAGAGATGGTACGTTTGGAATGGAATACTTAATCGGTTGTCAAAGTGTTACGCTCGGTGACTATCAAGCAGCATTCGCAGTGGACGGTACCACATGTCATCACCAGCTGAGTCAAACGTGTTGGCGCTTGGCCTGGGGCAGACTCCGTCTGCGTAAAGGTGGTGTGCTATTAATTACCGAAAAAACTGCCAAATATAAACATTGGAGTGTCTAACGCTTACCAGCACGCACCCAAAAAAGGGGTTCTACAAACGAATGTGCTTACTTTTTTATTTACTTCCTGCAGACATGCACTAGGTGCCGAAGGTTGAGAGGAGTCCGGAAAGCAATAAATTAGTAGCAGCTCGTTCGCATTATATCGGTGAAGATTTGCCTAATCCAGCTCTGTCGTTGACATTGATTTCAGTAGAAATTAATCTGAGAGTGGTGGAAGATGTTGAAATTGAATGCATCTGCAGCTGAAACTGTCTGCTGGATAGATTAAACGTTGGTGATCTGTACATTCCATTGTGTTGGGGAATTCAATGCGATGAATCATACAAGTAATTAAACGTATATTACTCATCCCAACGATAAAGAATATCTTTGTCATCTTTTATGAAAGTCAGTTTACAGAAACAAATCCTATTCCTATTAAACTTCATAGGTGCTGCCTGAACCATGTCCAAAACTCCATTAACAGTTGTGCCCGTGCACAGGACAGCTGCACTTTATATAGAAGCACGCTTTCAACACTTTCATACTGTTGGTATGCAAAACGCCACAGACCATCCGTAACGATGCTATCCAAACCCCGTTAAGTCAAAACATTCTCGTAATCTCCCACGATGATCGCCCACGTCACATTTCCGGCTCGTCCGATTCTAGCTTCTGGAACCCCGCGGGGGGGTCTGCAGCACAAGTTCTAAGCCGAAACAAGTGTCACCGCACGGCACGGGAAATCGCTTCCCGTGTGGACAACCGGAGTTGCAAGAGTTTCGTACTAAATGGCGGTGCAATCGCCAACTTCGGCTCTTGCGCCCCAAAACGGTGTTACCCACAGGAAAGGGGTTTTGGCACACAAGAACCCACGGCATACGGTTAATTACACCCTTCGGCATGCGTGTCGTCGTCCGAAGAATTCGAACGTATATATTTTTAACCCAAATGAAAGAACCGTTTGCGTTGTGGTGCGTACGGGATGTTAGAATCGGGAACCGGTACCAAACTGCACACAGTGAGATGAATGCTTCTTCTAAAAATGCATCCACCCATTCGCTGTGTACGCGGAAACGTTGATGAACGCGCTCGTGGGAAAACCGGCTTCATCGCCGACGAAAGGTTGCCATATTTGTGATCAGGCGGCGGGAGTTACATAGTGTGACAAATGTTTATTATGTCCTGCTGTGCGTACCATTTAATTGTATCATACTGAACAGCTGTCCGAGCAGTCCTTTAATTGTTTTTGTTTTATAGTTTGTTTTAAAAAATCATCTTCAAAAACTCTATATAAAATTAAAGGGTTAGTTTATAAATATTGCATAAAAAACCATAAAACATGTCAATATCACTTTTAATATTAATTAATAATATGGAAAACCCCGTGAACACAACAGAAGATTTATTAAAATTATGTCGCACAATAAAGCAATTGCAAGTGTTAAATTGATCGCCATCAGCAAACATTTATCTTTGCAGGGGTTTTCAATTTGTTTAATAAAACGGCTTTTTTATTTCTTGTCTTTTATATATTTTGTTAATCGATGGAAGACTTTATGTGAGATAATAAATGTTGGAAAAGATATGGAAAATATATTAAACAATAATTTCAATAGTAACAAACGTTAATACTCTTTAAGCACCCCTGCTATTTGATCAATACGATCGAGCACTGATTTGCCGGAAACAACGCGAGGCGCGTAGCGTAGCTCCTCGCGAACGGTGGAGACGGGTGCGAGCTCTTAGTCTACATCGCATCGGCTCGCTGCTAGTGTACCGCGCGCCATGGCCGTCAGTCTATTCCGGTCGCTGTTCTAGCATGGACGGGCGATAATCAGTAGCATTAGAGTGCCGCTTGGAAAATGTTTGTTGCTTGCGGACACACCAAATCGTGGACCGCGTGCGTGCAGTGCCTGTGCTTAGTGCTGTAATCGTGTTCGACCTCCCGGTGACGCATGCATCGCGTACGGTCTGGTGCGAGAGTGACAATCGGCGCGAAAGCTTGGCTGCGAAAAAAATTACACACGAAAAAGGTGATTTCAAGTGGAAGTGATTTAGCTGCTTGCTGTTACGTTTTGTTTTTGTTCTGGTGTTGCCCTGTTGCGTTGTTTGTGGTGTTTTTAGAGAGAGAGAGAGGAAAAAATAAAAGTGCCAGATCGATACAAAAACGACGGTCGATTGAAAATGCAACATTGAATGTTAGGTGAGATAGAGCTGCTGATCTACCGTTCGGTGGTTTTGTGCGAAACTGAAACTTGTCCTTTCCTAAATCGTATTTTAAACAATCCCAAGCATCTTGCACAACATTGATCATGCTATGCCGGTAAATCAGTGAATACGGCACAGTTTCAAGTGCGGCTTTAGACCATTAATAAATCAAATCAAACATTTCGATGGAATATTTACAGCGAGATCTTCCAATACTAGCAAAATGAACCCAAAATAGATTCGCTCCGATACGCGAATCTTTCACATCGATCACTATCGGTTTGTTCAAGATACGCCTCACATCGGCCTTCGTCAATGGTTTGAATTGCTTTTGCGATACCTTTGCCGATTACAGTTTGGTAAACAAACAAAACAGGTACCGCGCATGTAATCAGATGTTGTTCTTTTCCACGTTTTATAGAACGAATGACTAATTTCAACAACTTGTGTCGGTGTTCAAAAAGTGCACGTTTAAACGACATTGTTTCTGATTCATACGTTGCGAATTTTTAGTGTGACGTTTCTTTGCTTAATCTTACTCGTCATAATTAAATGATAAAGGTATCGATAACTCCCTACACAAAGACTTTGTGTCGTGATAATCTCTGTACCATCGTCCATGATGGGTGTTCATTTTGATAACCCAACGGTATCTGTTTTATTTTTAATCTTCAATGCAAGCAAGTGAAATTATGGGGTTTTCCCACACAGACTTGAAACTAAAGCGTGCAAATGACATTGAAGAGATTTTTGCGTGTTTCATCGATACCAATTTGAAGCAAATCGATTGACACATGTTTCGCACGCTACGCTTCCCGTAACCTTGCAAATATGGCCGATTGTCTTCTCAGTGACAAATTGCTATGCCCAAATGTCAACAATTACCACGATCGGTCACAAGATTCGACACATGGAAGCGTTTTTGAAATCCCCGTTTAAAATAACACCATGAAACAATTATTTCCAGCGTCCAGCGGCCATACGGCAGAAGCATTCGTTAACTTGTTGGTTACAAAGTGAAGCTAATGGTCAGTTTTGCAGAAATAGCGTTCGTGCTGTCGTTTGCCTCAAACCAATTTCATGTCCGTGCGGTTTCACGGAATCATATGCAATTTGTGGGTTCTTCTGTGGTTTAGCCGAAACAACAAAAACACAACACTACGCACATAGTGATTGACAAATTTTGGTGCCCAAGGCACGAAGTGTCCTTAAACAAATCTTTTTTTCTCCCTGTATCGTACGCTTGTACAACTAATCATTTGCGACACGCCAATAGTGAGCTGTAAGGTTTCTCCTGCGAACCGTTTACATCAATCTGGCAGGACAGATCGGACGAGATTGAAAATAAATTCATCCCAATAGACAGGTGCGTTTGCGACCTCCATTTAGAGCTGCCAAACCGCAACAAACTATGGCGACAGTTAGTTAGCTGCCTGCATTGTGAAATATTCCGGGCGGTTTGTTTTGCTTTTTTTGCTCTCCCCCTTCGTCACAAAGATATACCACACAATAACCGCAGAAATGTAGATCATCTGTCAATCGACTCAACGGCCCCGGCGCATGATGATGATCGGTCGAAACGTCATTGAGTAACAGGGGCACTCCAACAAGAGACGTTCCGTTTAATGGCCTCCAAGACTCAAAAAGTCTGTCGCGTTTAAGCGCACTAATGAAAGTTCTATAAATAAGCCCCCACACTTAGAAGGGACTGGCTACTAGAAGGGAAATGATCGTGATCGACGACACGGGAAGAATGCACCGGAACCTCTGGGTGAACGATCAGATGTCGAAGATGTAAAGCATTTTTTTTTTTGCTTCGCTTTAAATTTTGGAGAAGATGACAAAACCAGCGGGTCCCGAAGATCCATTAGCCGCCTCCCAAAGGTGTCGGTAAACATTCAATTAAGTCGCCTACATCCACAGCGATGCCCTTTTGCCACCGGTGGGACACATCTGTTTCGACTCTATCGACACGAAACAGTTGACCGTAATTGATTATCTTCTTAACCGATGATCCAAATATTCCAGTGCGTGCATGCGTGCGTGCCTGGGTGCGTTCGATGAGAGTGTTATTATAATTGAATGCAGCAACCCACGGCGATAGTTAGGAAGAGAACCTAAATGTCAGCAAACACGGGAACGCTGGGAACTGGTTTGTGTCATTAGTGCAGCTTGTATAAACATTAGGCAGCGTATGTTTTAAATATAAAACCCCGGGGCGATAGTTTTCAATTAATTATTTTACGCCAGACAAATTGAGAGCTGGAAAACAGATTATTTAGAGAGTGTTTGTTACGGCTAGAGGCCTTTGTAGAATTCTTCAAGAGAAAAAAAAATAACGACCTTTCCTTGTCAAGTTTGTCGCGTACATAAATAATAAGTACCAGCTGAGCTACAGTACACCCAAATCAACTGCGTTTTTTCCTCTATCTTATCAACTTTCAGGACTGACAACGTGAAAGCAAAACAACAAAACCAAACAAACGTGTGCCGCTAATGCCGTGCAGCCGTGGAACGCAACGATCAGCACAAAACGACAAAGCGCCTTCTGATTTCTTCTTCGCAAACTCCGACATGTTTCGAGGTTATCTCACATATTGCAGTCGGTAGGCAATAAAGCATGCGATTTGTCTCAGCGAGCTAACCCATCTGTTGACCACCCGGACATTATGAAGAAGTAGACAAAGTTGCCGACTTGCCGCCAATTCATGGAAGTCATTGGTGGGTTGCTGAACGGCCTCGAACATACCGAGCGGAAATGTAAACAAATTCGTTGAACCGTTCAGTTTTCCTTTCTAGATAGTATGCTATCTTCGAAAGGAGTCATGTACTTATGATCCTTGATAGAGCGTATAACAAGACGACGCATTTATTCCAAAGGCTTCAAACAAATGATTCACAACTCGGAACCTAACTCGGAACCATTCTTTACTTACCAGGTGCATTATATTGCACCCTGTTAAGACCTTATCAGGTCGAAGATTATCACACCTGATACCAAACAAAGTAGCCTATTGGAATAGCTTCTAGATGCATATGACGATGCCATAAACTGTCAATCGGTACTGGCGTAGAACAAAGCCTTGCTGAAAAGAAAACCTGTGCCAATGTGATTAATAAAAGCAATAAAGAGCCTTCCGTCACTGTATCCAAAGAAAACTGAAAAAAACATGACGGACTCACGTAAACCTCCTGCGAAGGTTGTTCCCGTTCATCGGGGGAAAACCGCAACCAACACCATAACCGGAACGAGTCAGCGAGCCTGGATCGAAAATGACAGGCACCGTCAGCCGGAATCGGAACGGGAACCATTCCTTACCACTGGCAGCGGTTCCGACGGTAGCGAAACGTCCAGCCTCGAGTGCGAACAGTTGTGTGTGGGGACGCACGAAAAGAAGAAACCGCGCATTTTCTCCATCGATCTGGAACGGGGCGGTGGAAAACGGCGATGTGATAGAACCGATGAGCTGACACCGTCGGGATCGGTCGGTTCCACCGGAACGGGAACAAGCGCCGTTAGCAGTACCAGTAATGAGGATTCTCACAGCAATGCCAAACTAGTCGATAAGCTGCAAAAGGTGAACCGCCGGAAGCGGAAACAACCGGAGAGCAGGACCGCCAAGCTGCTCCAGTTGTGTCAGTGCTGTCCTTGGACCGTACCGTGGAGTCTGCTGATTGTCAGTGCCCTGCAGGTAAGTTTTGGGCTTTGATTTGGAGTTTTGAATTTTGACAGACGTGTTTTTGTGCCCTAAGGCTGATTGGGGCTGTGGTTTCGAGGTGTTGGGTTTCTCCTTGAGTGTCAAATTGGTTTATTAGCGGTTCCCAAAACTCGACACAGCCTATTTCGCGAATCGGAAGGTTGTGCTGATAGGATGAATAACAATTTTGGAATTAATTTCTAGCTTAAAATAAGATTTCAACGTTTTTTTTAAATCTTGAAAACGTTCAGATATTGTATCGCTTGCTAAAATGTTATGCGTATTCACTTTTATCTAAATACCCTAAAAGAATGCAATGGTCAACCATAAACTCGATAAAAATCTTTGCCACCGTCACATTTACAGGTAATTCTATTCCTGTTAACAAGACTATCAAAGGCATGGATTTTTTCTTAAGCGAAATCCATCAGTCCATCCTTTGCTTGTTAGCTTTCTTGCTTCCGTACAAACTTCCGTGTAAGCCCAATCAATCAACCTGCATTTGTCTTGCCCACCAAACACATAAACAAGGCACAACGTATACGCACTAGCCGGTCAATTCTTATCACATTTCGCACATATGTACCAGAGAACCATCCCTACCGAGCTGTATCGATTTTTCTTCAGCTGGGTTTTCCTTGATCCTGAATCTCTTCTTTTACGGTTCAGTGGACCTATCATACCACTTGTCGCTGGCTGTCCCGGTCAAATGGTTTCACTTTCTCCAAGACGATGTGTTGCGTATGAGGAAACACACACGCCGGGAAAGACGCAGGATATAGCATGGTGGTTGAAAAGAACATTAACCTACAAAGGCAAGTGAAATGTGTCCCGAGAGAAGGACACCGCAATCCGCGCTTCATTTGGCTTGGTTGAAGGGGGGAAAGAGAACCGAAGAAGTATCTCTACCAGAAGAAGAAAAAAATCGATATGAACAAGCCAAGCTGCCTAGGGAAAAGATTGACGGGCGTGGCGAGGCAGTCAGGGTGTGGCATTTATGCAATGCTGGGATGCTGTTTCGGCAGGAACCCTTCTCTTAAGCCTAGACTTACAGGCACCAAGCGGGAGTTTCACACCAAAACAAGCGAGATAAATTGTGCAGGATACGTTAACAAGCCAAGATAAATGAGTCATTATAGTGTTAGGGAACTGATTATGGTCCTTTTCCTTTTTGTTTTGGACGAATATCGCCGACGCATCGATGTAACATGAGCTACTCCACAAACAAAAACTCAAGAGCACCGAGTTAGCATCGTTACACAGCAACTAAGCCTCAATTAGCAAGCATTTTCTTACCATTTACTGAACTTGGTTCGGTGACATAATCCAAATCGAACGATACCATTGGACCTTGCCCTTCGACTGTGGCATCAGCGTTATCTGCTACGGAGGTCAACTTCGCTCGAATCATTAACGCCGAGATTTACGTTCTCAGCGGAACCGGCCGCATTCAAAGCAGTGCCATTAATTTATTTAATTTGTTACGCTTGCACATTGGCTGGATGCACTAGCGCATTGTGTTTAGTCAAGCAGAATGGATTACACTGTGTGCTTGTGACGATGCCAAGGGAACAATCACCTTTGTTAGGAGGAGATTTTTGTTACAAATGAAACGCCGGTTACTCATCAGAAACTGTGCCCTGAGATTAGTGGGGAATGCTTACCATTCTACCGTGCATGATCCATATCCAAACAAGACACAAAAAAGTGCTTTGTAAATATTGTTCCTTATCGTTTCGTTGCGTATTATTTCGCAAACATGATAAAGTCAATATTTTGGTTTGTTACCGAGAAGAAGCTCCGTAGAAAAAACAAACCTCTCTTTACAACCGTACTGCGTCTGTCGTCTGAGAGCCAACACTTCTTTTGGATAACATCTTGCCTTAATGCTTCTTTTCATAGAAAAGTTTCAATCAATCCCTCTGCTATCATCTACAGACTACAGCTGTAATGCACAATGTCCCCTCCCAAATCAAGCGCATCAAGCAGTATCGTAAAGGCATGGACACATCCCCTTGCACGTGTCTTGATCGTCTTGACACGACCCTAACCTCATCAATGTCGATTTCCCTTCAATATCTTATCAGCAATAGCAGGGGTATGCAACTTTGTAGAAGCAACGAAATATCGAAAAAAGTATTTTGGACAGCTGTTTAGAGTTGATAAGAATTGATGCTGCATTCTTTTAAAAAAATACTCCATAAATAATTTAAATAATCTTGATTAAAAAAACCAGTAAATAAAATAAAGATCATCACATTTGCCAACCCCTGGAACAGAAATAGGTCCCGATGTCACCCCAACAAACATAATTATAGGCCGGTCGCGCTGGCAAAGACAATGATTGAATAAAATTGCAATAAAATGCAGACTTAAGGTTTTTGCATCCATTTGCAGCATAATCTCCGCAATGAGCGATCGATCGACCCCGCTGCTAACCTCTCCACCCCTGCTTTAGGTATTTCGTTCCATTTTTGGTCAAAGAATGACTATCCCCTCCTGTGTGTGAGAGCCTCCTGGCATCCACACTTGATTGATGACATGAAGTCCGCGAGATTGTCACGTGCAGTGGCCCTTGGTGGACTAGGACCACATCCTTCTAAGGGTATGGCCTCGTAAGTAACTAACTAAAAGGTGCAAAAAAAAGGTTCAATCTGTACGCTTTAGCGAAGGAGAAGCAAATTCCAACTACCAGCTGTACACCACTATATCTTTTCATTATGAACGTACCAAGGTTTGGAAGTTACACGGGTGCAGTGTGTGCAGTTGCAATCCCCCGTCCTTCCCTTTACCCTCTCTCCTCTCTTGTACTCTTAATATTCGACCACGAATACACACGTTGCAGTGGAATGTAAACAAAGGCGCACCGGCAGCAACCGGTGTAACGAAACGGCCAAACGAAAATCCAATATTTACACAACGCCTCGTAACTGCCACTGCCACTGGGTCACGGGTGTAGCAAATCGGGAACAACTCTATCGATTGTCTACGGTAAGCACGTTGCACGCGTCAACCGCGGATTGATTCGTACGGTGACAACTTCTAGCTCTCGCCGGCGTCCCAAACAATGACGAACCGTGAGCGGTCAAATCGTTGCACTGCACCATCAAATGGTTCGCAAAGTCTACCGTGACCTCACAAAACCTGTGCCAATCGCATCCAATCGCTTAGAGATTATAAAAGAGGATTTCGGACACGGTGGACCTGTGACGTTGCGATGGGGCGCGAAGACTATTGTGTCAGTAGAACAGCTAATGTGTCTTTGTTGTCCAACATGTAACCCTGACGTGTCGATGGATGGGTGTATGGCTTCAGCACAAACAACAAGGAAAGCCACCAAACTGCGCCATCATTGCGCTTTGCTCTGATTTCTATGTTCCTATGTTTTGTGTTATATTCTTGGAAATGCAACCATTGTCCAGATGGCAATGCACTAGGTGTGGTAGGGGACTGTGGAGAACTTCCCCCTTTGGAATCCGTGCCCTACCGTACCCAATCTCTTTGGAGCTGATTTAGGTTAGCTTAATGTATGCCGTGAGTGGGACCCAAGGGACACCACCCTTAAGTCAAACGGTATTGGCAGTCCGACACGTAATTAGTATAAATTGTTCAACAGTATTTACCCACGGAAACAATCCCCTTGTCTTTGAAGCAATCCGCGAAAATAGACTCCATTTCCTGGTGGAACGAATATGTCATTGGCCCGCATCGTGTTGACCAAAAAACCGTATCGAAGTATTTTCGTCTAGAATGAAAGTTATGCTTAATCACTGAGCTTCTTACGCGCACTATTCACTCATTCCCATCGGCCCGATCATGTTACGGCCTATGGAAAAAGTAGTGCGAGAAAAACTAAAGTATAAAACGCTCGTAAAATACGATTCTAACAAATGGCCCTTCCGGCTTCTTGGTCAATCCGTCACGGTGGATGCGTATGGTGATTTTACTAGAAATTTAATACGAAAGGTGGCGGTTTCGGGCGTGCGTGGTGGCTTTTTCACGGTTCCCTTTCCTTTACGACCATACTGACGGGCTGGTGATCGTAAACGTAAATCAAACTACACCAACTTCACGATCGCAAGTCGGGGCGCAGACGGGCAAAAGGTTGCTGGGTCCTTTGAAACATCTTCAAGATTTATGCGCTCGGATCTTGCCATCACCATACGGCCATACGGTTCGGTGTAAATTCTGCTCATATTTTTATACTACATCACGTCGATGAAATTAACGGCTGTTTGGTCATTGATCTGTGTGGCACATTGCGGACAGGGTGCGTTATTTTATTCGAGCTGAATGTAAATCTTTTCCCACACGATAAATATAGTATCGCTTATGTGGGGTTTGTTTGGAAAATAATCATTTACAATAAGGGATTGAAGAAAACAAAAGTCCTTACGCTCATTTCGATTGCAGGCAGTGAAGATTATGTTTCATTTTCTGCACCATATTTGTGGTTATGATTTCGTACTTAAAATCATCTTAACAATCATTCATAGAGCATTTCTTTCACTTTCAATTTTCTCTTCCAGATCGCCATCTTTACTTACGATAACGATGCCATTAACCAGAAACTCATCTTCTCTCCCGTAAAGCAATACCAGGTAAGCCCGTTTTCTTGCGAGGAATCCCATATTCAACACGCTGATTAGGTTGATAAAATATTCATTCATTCCCTCAACAGGTTTGGCGCTTCGTAACGTACACCTTTTTACATGCAGGAAATGTACATCTTGTGCTTAATATTATTATACAAGTAAGTATGTTTCTTTTTCCCCATCAAATCTGTCCTGTTTATTCCATACAGTTTATGCTGTACGAGAATGTTATATTTTAATAACGCCTAAATTTATGCAATCTGAAAACATTATCATCATGCATATAAAAATCTGGTTCCAATTCCAGATTCTAGTAGCATTTCCGCTCGAAACGGAACAGGGTCATGGTAAGGTGCTGCTCGTTTATTTTTCCGGTACGCTGGCCGGTGCCTTAGGTGCTTCCGTGTTTGAACCTACCCGCATGGTAGGTGCATCCGCCGGAGTGTATTGCTTACTCATGAGCCACATACCACATATCATGATGGTAAGTTATATCGGTGGGCTTGTATTACTCAGCTATCGTTTTAATCTCATATTTACCCTCATTCCTCTCTGTAGAACTTTCGCACGTTATCCTATCGTTACTATCGACTTATTGCTGTGCTGATGCTGTGCATTAGCGACGTCCTGTACTCCATCCGTCACTGCCTTACCAAAGGAAACCTTCAGCCACGAATCGGTGTGGCGGCCCACATAAGCGGTGCTGTTTGTGGGCTGTTGATAGGTTTAGTCGTTTATCGGTCCAAGGAAGAGCCGGATACCTCCAAAGTGATTGTAGTGTTCCGGTCGCTGAGGTACCTAGCGTCGGTACTTCTGCTGGCGTGGTTAGGCTGTACCGTGCTGTACAACCTCGACCGAAGTCATGTGATTCAGATCCTCTCGCCATAGTGTGTCGGTAGTCAATGTAAGTTAAGTTTCTAAACGCCCAATGATCTATAGTAAGGAGTAATAAGACCAAACACGTTTTTATGACATATTTATATACGACGCTATCTGTGTGATTCGTTTATTCGATTTACATCCGAACGGAGTGCTTAGAATTACGACAGTATGCAGACCACTTAGTGATACACCTTAAACCTCCTTAAAACGTCCGGAAGAGCTATTCAAGTCATATCGCACAGCGCGACTCAAATCGAATAACGCTTCCGGCATTTACTAGCCAACCTTAAAGTAAAGCCTTCGCGGCTCCATATACCCACGGTATCGTATTCGAGAAGGACTCTAGTTTGCAAAGGAAGTGGATTACAAGCTCACCTAAACCTGAAGTTTTTTTGTTGTTTGCTCGAATGTTTCTACACTATATCCTCCCCATCGTGATATGGTTCTGTGTCTACGATTCGAAGACACTTGTCCGATATGCGATCTGGACAAAGTCTTATCAGTCGATCTGACTTAAAACTATAGATTAATATCACGAAAATCACAGTAACTCCCGTTCACTCTGTCGTCCATTCAACATTGGTATTCATTCATACGGTGGACGCACACGTACACATACACACATTCGCTCCTATACACTTATATTAGTCGTACTTATGAATACCCGTGCACTCGCATGTCTAAATCTAGTTCGGGAGAGCCAGTTGACGACCGGCTTACCGCCGCCTTCGACAATCCAAAGGCGTACAGTGCACACCAACTTCGGTACATTTACACTCGAGACATGGCCCCGACAGCTCGGATATGATCCTTCCCACCCGGTACATGCGCCCGTAGATGTTACATCCGGCCAGCTTTAGTATGCCCACCGTATCCTTCACCTTCGACTTCATGGTAATCTCGGCCGTACCTTCGGAGTGATGCTGCTTGAGCTTGTTAATATCCACCGGATTGACCACGTACGAATCGGTACCGACACCAGGTGAACTGTCGGCAATCACCTGATACTGGTCAGCACGATGCTCGGGAGTACCAGCATACCCGTATCGGTCCAGCTCGTTTTGCGACTCAGGATCAGATTCCGGCTGATTGACGGGTTTCGTGTGGAAGCCGGGATTAAGGAACGGCAGATCCATCAGCGATGGGCGATATAGAGCTTTAGTATCGTTTTTGGCACTCTCTACCTTCAGCGTTACCGTTCCGTCGTGTAGCTCTTCATCCGATGGTGGTTTTACATCGCCAAGCGAAGCCTCCAAACCAACCGTTGGATCGTAGACGGCCGTCAGTCGGAAAGGTAGCGTCTTGAACGGTGGAATTCCATCTCCAGGCGTGCCAGTGTTGCCACTTGCGGTAGAATTCCTCAGTTTGTTCTCATTAACGGGATCCTCCTCGCGAAGCAAGTAGTTTAACATGTTCTCCAGACTGAACATTCCACTCGGTTCAGGCTCATGTTCGGCACCGGGAGTATTGGCTGGTTTGGTCGCCTCCGACACGGGCTCGTCGGAATGGTGTACCGATACAGGGAAATTTAATTCAAACCCGGTAAAGTTTGGTTTCGATGGAGTCGTCCGCTGTGTTGGTACATGTTCCTCGGACGCTGAGGACAGGTAGTTCGAGTCGGTCGTTATCGATATGATTTGCTTCTCAAACTCTTCGCTTCCTTCGCTCGGATCTCCAATTAAATCCTCCAGAGAAGTATTCTTCGATTGCAGCGTCGATAGCAATTTCTCTTTGTCCTCGATCAGCGACATTAATGGAGGTGCTGGTTCCGTTCGAATCACATCAATGAACGGATTTGATGGGGTTGCTGGAAAAAGTGTTAGAAAGAGAATTTATATAAGTACTCAAAAGTAGAGCCGCCTGCGAGATTGTACTACCTCCATAGGAACTGGTTGGAGTGGCGTTATATGGTAACTTCGCATGATGATCGTCCGTCAGCTCTGTCGGGAACGGTGTTGTAGCGTAACTTTCGTAGTAAAACTCATCCTTTATTGGTTCCTTTGGTACAAAACCACCTGAAACGTCAACAGAAAGCATTACATACCAAACCTTCCAGCAAAAAATCCGTATGTTTGAAAACGTACCTTCCGTTTTCGTTGGCGGAGAAAATCCACTCATATCCGTGCCATCAATCCGGAACAGTGGATTATCGGTGCTTGATTGTATCTTGTCCAGCTTTGCCCCACCATACGCCAGCTCCTTGTGGTTCGTGTAATAGACATTTTTCTCCGGATATCCTACACCGTACTTATCGTACACCGGCACATACGTACCCTCTTGCGGTACCTCATACTTCGTGGGGATGAATTTCTTGAGCTCGTTCTTGAACAAGTCTTGCTTTTGCGGATGCTCTGAATACTTGTGTATCGTGTCGGTATCGTAGTCGTAGTCCATTTCATCGACCGTATCATACTTGTCACGTATAACCTTCGTGTTGTAGTACCCATTCTTCGCATCCACATCGTAGCTTTCGGTAAGCGCCGGATAATTAATCGCAGGATCGTACGAATATTCGTACTCTGTCATCGGTTTGCCAGGTGCTTTGTACGTCAAACCTGGATGAAGAATTTCGTGCTCATTGCTCATACCGTACACTGTCGGTGTTTCGTACGGATCATTCACTATGGGATAGTTGTTCGGATGGTTCTTGAAGTAGGTGTACGTCGGTGGTACAATCTTAGCCGGCTTTGGTGGTTCATTCTTTTTCACTGCATCCGCCGGTAGGAACGGAATGATCTTCAGATTAGGAAGACTTGGTGGCAGTGTCGGTTCGTCGTAGTCCAGCCCTAAGTCCGATTCCAAAATCGATGGAATATTGCTTACCTTATGGAAGCCACTGATCGGGATCGGTTTCGGCGTTACGGGACGATATTCGGTACGATTTTTCTGTGCCTGTTTTCCGGAATCATTCTTCGTCGCATCGAAGATGTTTGACAGTCCGCTTAGTAGTACCGATAAGAGATTGTTCTCCTTCAACGGGTTCGGAGGGCGAATAGCTACCGTGGGTGTTAATCTTGTGGGTGCGATCGACGTGATCGTTTCAGTAGTAGTAACCGTATCATTGTTCTCCACAATGAACATTTCTGTTCGTAGCTCTTCGTGAGTAGTTTCCGTGTACGAGTTGACCGTTGTATCGGTCATCTCCGTAGACGTTTCAGCGGAACCATCATCCTGCACTGTCGATGTTTCGGAAGGAATAGTTGAAGTCAACAGTGTCGACTCTTCACTCTCACTTATCCTCTGTGTACTGGTGCTGATTTCTTCCGTCAATCGATCAGTTGTTTCTCTCATCATGGTCGTCACTTCCGGTGCAACCGTTGAGGTCACTTCACTCTCACTAATGACGGATGTTGTAATGTCATTAATTAAAGCCGTCGATTGCGGCGATTCTGTCGTTGTAGTGGTCATCTTGGAGAGGACTGTCGTTGGTATCTTTTCCGGTTCGAACCCTACAAACTTATTATTCGGTCTCTTGGTAGCAATGGTTGTTGTTGTTATAGGTTCTGCAGCTGTTACCTTTGTTACCTTCTCTATTTTAGCGTTTAGCGAGTTAAGTATAGTTTCTACCGTTTGCTTATCGACCAATTGATCAATTTTTATAACGACATCAATCGGTGTAGAACTGACAATCGGTTGTGGTGTTGTTTGTACTATTTTCTCAGATACTCCCAGCTTTTTATTTGTAGATGGTAGTGGCGTTGAGCTTATGAATTCTGTAGATGTTTTAGTTGATGTAGGAGAAGTAGAAACTGAAGTCGATGGAACTGTCGTTGTTGTCTTCAAAGAATCGGTCTTAAGTGAAGAATTTGTCGATGTGGGCAATGTTACTTTTTTCAATGGAGTTAATGTAGTGGAGAGCTGTGCTGTACCATTAGTTTCTGATGGTTTTACGTTCATTGTTGGTGCAGTATTGCGTACAATAGAGGTTGATGAGGTTGTTTTAACCGTGGTCGTTACAGGTGTCGTAGTAGTTAGTTTCGTGGTTGTTGTTGGAGGAGCTGAAGTTGTAGTAGTAGTAGGTACAGTCGTAGTAGAAGTTGTTGGTGCCACGGTTGTAGTAGTCGTAGTTGTAGTTGGAGCGATAGTTGTAATAGTAGTAGTAGTAGAAGTTGTAGTTGATGGTCTAGTTGGAGCAGTTTCTGTAATTTTTTGAGTTGTTTTAACAGTAGCAGGTGCCATTGTCGCAGTCGATGTCTTAATTGTCGTCTTAATCAACGGAGTAGTTGCTCTCTCTGTGGAAGTGGTTGTAACAATAATCTCCTCTGCTTCTGTCTTATCCTCATCGGCTTCGGTTGCGGGTACATTCTTCAAGGTTGTTTCCGAAAGCGAGTTTGACACTTCTGTTGGATTTTCCTTCAACAATGAATCAGACTCTAAGTTCTGGAAGTTCGGTTCATTCATTAACAATGTCGGTATCTTCGGCAGTGGTTTGAACATTATAGGAACCGGTGGAATCTTTCTTACGGGGAAATTAAAGTCCGGCTTTTCAATGTAGATCGCCTGCGGTTCCTGAATGATCTCAACCTTAACAGTTTGCAGCTCGGGAGGTGACTCCGTGGAGGCTAACGTGCTTCCTTCCGATGTTGAAGTGGTACTCAGCAGTAACTCATCCTCACCAGCATCATCGATGAAGTCAAGCCCAGCTCGCAACAAGTCCAGGAAACTTTTTTCCGATGTTGTACTTACAGGGGTAGCTTCAGTGACGGGTACTTCAACAGTTTGTGTAGCATTCTTCGCTTCCTCCTTCGGTGCGTCGGGATCCGGTCCAAAGAGGATCGAGAAGAAGTCAAACGATTCTTCCTCGTCTTCCATTTTACGTCCGAAGGGTTTCTGTTCGCCGTGTTCTGTGTAAAGGAAAAATGTTAAAATGTATACATCCACCATACGCAAAGCACATCCACTTAGAGCACTTACTGCAATCGTATCGCACCGCACAACACTCTCCGCGTGGTACTCGTGGCGTACAGCCCTTGATGGCCGGTGCACACTTCTTCGGTGTACACTTGCGCTGTCCTCTTATACAGTAGCACACTTCACATGGATCTTCCGACTTCATCTTTTCACCGTCCGGGTAGGTATGTCCACCGGAGATACACCCATTACTGCGGTAACCTCTGCGTTCCGACATGCGTTGATAGTGTTTGTTATTGATGCGACGGACATGATTTGCCGACTCAGTGGACAGCTCAGTGGCACCGTTTTTGATAGGAGTTTTCCCGCTACAATCGTACCGAATGGGACAGCAAGCCGAGTCCACATACACGGGGGCACATTTTTGATTTGCCAACGCACATTTAGGCTTTACGCACTTCTGCCGCCCATTGATGCAGTAACAGTACGAGCAAAGTGTAGAACTTACCATAGCCGAACCCGATTTGTATACCGTTCCATTAACAATGCAAGCTGTAAATAAAAATAAAGCAACATAAAGAAGGTGAATGAAATAATCGTTCAATATCTCACAACTGCACAACCAACCTCCATTGTCTTCCACCTCATCGTCATCTGAACGTCTCAGGTACGAGTTAGGCTTTTCCAATCGTTCCTGGGCTGCCTTTTCGTAATAATCCAAAAAGTGTAACTTCTTTCGATCGCCATTGTTTTTCACCGCCAGGTTCAACTTTGAACACTGCAGATATGGACAGCAGGAACCGGCTTTATGCACTAAAATGCACCCTCTCGGTGGTGGAATCGGTTGTTCTGTGAGGAAAGAATGATGCATCGTTCGTTAGCGTCGATTTTGCGCCTGGCAGGTATGCAATACGCACCTGGACACACTTTCAGCGCGCATATGAGCGTTTTGTCCGTACACTTGCACATCAAGCATGGTTCTTTCGTTGGCACGATTGAACCCTCCATAAAGTGGGTACCATTGTAGTAGCAACTGGATTCTGCGAAAGTATATATGCATATTGAAATCAGATTGGAAGCATGATTTGCATTATTTATTGTTCAACACTATCAGTTCATCAATGGGACACTTCATTAGAGCATGATTTATGTACGTGTAATAAACATGTATGCTTTCCTGTTTTTTTAATCAATATGTGCATTTTTACCACTATTTTAATCTACAAATCAGTCCAAAAATTATGGCTTTTATAGATTGCATCATTAAAATAAAACTCCCGTTAATGGTTGTGGTCTCACTTCTTTTGCCACTTTCGCACATCATTAAGTGACACCGACACCATCATAAATATAGCGTTTTAAACACAAGCAGCACACATTCTCAAAAAAACAACAACATTCTGATCAAACGACAAACATTAATCCTAGATAAAGCAAATAAAAAACCGCTAGATCTGCTCCAACGTCCGGTTATTGACACCCTAGAGAAGGAGTAGTAAAGAACTGGCAAAAAAAAAAAAACATAGCAGAAAAAAATGTCAAATGTGACAAGCAAAGTAGACAAAATACCCGGCTACATCGTTAATGAAATGCGTCGCACCGCGAAACCGCGTTGAGATCACCATCGTCATCATTATGATGGTGACACATATTTTTTCTCTTCCACCTTGTCCGCCATTGTTCCGATCGTATACATTTTTTCGCCATTATATCAGCAGAAATGCTTATACAAAGTTTCTCATTCTCTCTGCGTACATTCCAATGCATGTTTTTAAAACAGAAAAAAAGAAACAAAAATGCTGATTTCTAAGCTTTTCGGACCAAATGTTGGAATTAGTACAGCCAAAGCAAGCCGCACGAATGCTGCATAATGAGCTGCCAGGGAAGCTGAAGAAAAACGAAATCGTTTGAAACGATCGTGAATTTGATCTTCCGCTAATGATTGAAAATTTTCGTTTATCGATCATTTTTTTTCTCTTACTCTTGCTTCCTTCTTTTAACAAAAACCTTAGATGTTTATTTTTTGTTTGCGTAGACCAAAACGTGCCGCACCGCTTTCCAAAAATGCAAAAGAATCGATAAAATCAACACAATACATGGTACGGCCGAATTGAAATCTTCACTGGAAACGAACCCGAAACGAATCGCACCGAACCGCACAACAAAACATTGACCCGCTCGAAGCCGGTTTGCGCCACGGCTGGTAGTACCAATGAGGGTCAAATCTCATACACCGCTTGCGCGAAAGTAGTCCATGATCAAGGCCTTAAGCATTGAACATCAGTGCGGTTTTACGTCACACGCAACACTGTGGTCCCACCCGGGGTTCATCGAACTGGTCGTGTAGGTTGGTAAGGTTCTCAGGCCAGTACTGAAGTGCAACCTGTCTAATTGGATAGTGAGGATCGCATCACAAATGATTAGCCAACAGATGGGGGTGTGTTTTTCGTTTTCTTCCTCCAGCGAACATTGGACGTAACCCATATTTACCGCTCGACACTGACATCGAATCGGCGGAGGACCGCAGGAGACAAAACACACCCCATTCTATCCCGTGGTCCGAAAGCGGTCACCGTGACTAATTTGCCCACTCATCGCGGTGTCCTAGATTTGTGCGAAACTCCAACCCGTACACCGGTTGAAACAAATTGCCGAGATACTTTAGCAGCCGGGCGCGTACAGCATACGTGCATATTCTTTTACCTCTTCGAACGTGCCTCATCACTTGAAATCGGTTTCTCCTTCATGCGCTTTACTTCACTTTCTTCACGCGGCAAGTGTTGTTTGTTTTTGCAAACGCGTTCCATCCGTACGACGCCATTCTTGACGCCTACCTTCACTTTGGCATTCCAATTCCTACCAGGCAGCGTGGCTCGATCGGTTTCTCCTGCTTCACTTTTAGTCCCTAACAAATTCGCTCTCGAAATGGGTTGACTGGGTGGCACTAGAGCACGGTGAATCAATTCTCACTGCCAAGAAGAACGGCTGCTAAATAGGTCCCCAACTTTGGGGGCGGTACGACGTTCCTTATAAAAAAAGCAATGTGTACATGGGGGCCATGAAGGCCGGTAGAAGAAAGAAGCAAACGGGGTGTCTTTTGATGGACATTAGACGAACGTTTGCGGTTTCTGACCACAAAATAGGCGCGCTACTAGAAGAAGAATAAAAAACACAACGCTGTCAAACTGAATAATTGAAGCTTTTAGGGAAGGCGAAAGTTCCCCTCTTTTTACGGGGAGACCTCATTTAATGGCTGAAAAAAAACCCGTTCCCATTTATCGCTCATTTATCTGAATTACTTTGTTTGATTAAAGGCAAATGAGATATCTTTGGTGAAGGTATTCTTCAACTGACGTGTGCTGCCAAATAGAACCATTGTGATGCCATGTTATCGTGGCTACGAAGATCCTGACCACCATCTTGCTATAAATATTAATAGCATCGAATTTAATTTACCGCATGTTTGATTCATAAAACGTATAACCATTTGATAATCAAACGCTTATAAATATTTCATTACATCTAATCGTTTTATAGCGTCCAGTAATGCGTTCGATGCTCCACATGCTCACGAAACAAACTGACCTCAAATTTTCTTCTAGCGAGGATCGTTCGGTTCTTTATGCTCTGTGTTCCTGCTCGTAGCACAAGAGGAAAAATCCATTACGGAAATCAATTCGCAAGAATTATCCCATTAAAAACACAAACACTTATACAACGTGGTTCACAAGGGGGCGTCTACAACATCGTGACTGTTTTCCTTTCCCCAATTTGGTCTGCGATTGTATACGACCTGAAGTGGATAGTATTCAGGGTGGTTTGGATTTATGATCACCCAAAAGGGCTATCGATCGATTTCAGGTACCCATTGGGAACCCTTCAGGCCGGGGCACCCTATGCTACAGAAGAGGAATCACCTAAACACTTCGAGAGGGAAATTTAACTCAAACGGAATTCCACGGGTGTGATCCCAAAACGAACCTGTTTCCCTTCGAAGGTTCCCAACCACACACATTCCTTACCATCGGATGGTTGTCACCACAAACCAGACACGCACCTTAAAATGGGGTGGAGTTTGTAAGTGAAAATTCCAACCACTATCATCACGGCGAACGTGATGATGGTGATGATCGCGGTTTAGCGGGTGGCCGGGAACGTGCGCGATCATAATATTTAGCACACGATAATTTCACACTCGCACCCCTAGGACCCGTCATCGGGTCGGTGGTACTCCGCCGTGGAGTCAATGTTTTCACCAACGTTTCCCATTATCCGATACCCATCCCAGTTGTTCCTTCTAATGTTGTTCCCTCGCCTCTCCCGCGTTGCTGTTGGTCCGAAACTAAATTATGGAGCGCATGGTTCGAAACGAAACGAAGCAAAACGAAGCAAGCGAGCATATACACCTTGCGAGAACTAATTTGCATTCGCTCCGTACGCGCCATCACGCGGACGGTGTACCACTTTTCTTCCAGTGCGTCCTACCATACGTTGCACTAGTATTTAGCTGCTTGCCCTGTACGTTCATTCAGGAAAATGCAGGTCACATACAGTGTTTTCCTTTTTACTTCGAGGCGCAAAAAGAACACGACGGAAAAGTTTGCAACAAAGTGGATAAATGAAATAGAATGAGGGGTGGAAAGGGCCATATACATCATGCTGGTTGCATGAAGAATCATGTCATCATGTGTGATCATTTTCATAACACTACAAGAAAGCACACAATGGGTATGTGTTTTGCCGTATACGACGTACGGAGGTGACTTACATAATGACTTGAAGAACACCGAGCAGCGTACGAGACAAGCGCCATAAACAAACAATCAAACATACCAAGTGTTCGTCGCTTGATCGATCGTTGAAGTTCTTCGTTTTCACCTTCAGCGCTCTGGCCAGTGCGAAGCGTTCCATAGTTAGAAGAACCTTTTGCATAATCAAACACATCCTCCAATTTGGGTCATCTCCACTTCGAAACGAGGAAAAAAGAAGATGAACCACCTTTCCCATACACATTTATCTTGATATATTGCCCACCAGCAACTACTACCCGTTTGCTACACACAGGCGCGCGCGCACACACATTTCAAGGCGCTTCTAGGCGAGAAAGATTTAATTAACGATTGCTGCCGTACAGCAGTGTGTTTCGCCTCCAACCAGAGGGAATAACTTTTGCTCTCAGCGTAGCTTCTAAACGCATTCCACTACCTAGGTGGCTTCCTAGTTAACGAAGGCCGTTACATGATTGCGTTCGAACAGTTCGCGAGAAGAAGGACCCATTATGGGCCAACATTCCGATCGTTTGGAGTAGAATAAAACGAAAGCAACCTCCGGCACGGGCGGTTGACCCAGTTCGACAGTCCGGCCCTCTTTACTTTGGCATACAAAGTGCAAGTTGTACGCGAGTGCATGTGGCGACGAACCCCTCGCTTCCTTACTGGATGGTGCTGCAATTGATTCGGGAACGAGGATCGGCACTGGGTTGGGTAGTTTTGTATTCAATTAATTTGTACACGTTTTCCCCTATCGCCCACTGTTTCCATGCAATCTTCCTGGTATCCAATGGCATAGGAGCTTCAAAATGAGGACTATCCAGCTGCAGGTGGTGAACTGAACTGGATATGGTTTTTTTGGTGTGTGGTGGTCAAGGTTTTCCCTTCTTTTTCATTTGCTATAACACGCTTTTCACGAGTTTCGCTCGATTAGCTAGATCGTTTAATCTAGTTTTGTTTGGGAAATATAAAGGTTTTTCCGTTTTTTTGCACGAGCTCTCATGGTCCGAATTTTTCACCACCACGGTACACAACGGGAAGCGTGAAAGTGCTTTCCGTGCGGGGCACGAAACACATGGTGTGTCGTGTTCCTGTTTGACCGGCTCGTACTGTGTACATTTCCGAGGCGAGCGTTTTAAGGCTTGTTAACACAGTTCTAACGGTAACGGACCGGTGTCTCGGAGTTGAAAAATATCATTAATAAAATAAAAACCGATGTACCTGTGCCTCATCGCTGGTGGTGTAACACACTTGGTTGGGTAAATTTAAGCCTCCTTCAGTGAATCTCCAACCGAACGAGATTTAACCGATATGGTGGATAGCAGAAGCTACACATCATTACAATAAGCCAACACTAATTAACACGCTAGACTATCGTTGCACTGCTCTTGTAAGCTTCTGCTATCTGCAACAGGGAAGAGCAGCGATCCCCAGCATACACGTCGACTATATTTGCTTATATTAGGACAACAACATGTGCGATACATAACGATCACCCGTAATGAGGGTATAACAAATAGTAATTAAATTTTTAAACTCTCGAATTATCGCTCAAACTATTATAGCTCTGTTTGCATGGAAAGCAGCTCGCCGTTCTGCTGGATGTTATTCAATTATCATCTTTGCGACAGCAATACGGCCTGGCCGTTCTTAATGAAAAAAAAAAAAAAAAAAAAAAAATCATCTTTGCGACCCGCATCGTTGAAGAGAACTTTTTTTT
The DNA here is from genome assembly GCA_000473375.1 of Anopheles culicifacies. NCBI lineage: Eukaryota > Metazoa > Arthropoda > Insecta > Diptera > Culicidae > Anopheles > Anopheles culicifacies. The sequence goes on along the minus strand of AXCM01000484.1, from coordinate 38,365 downwards.
TGCGAAACATACGTTACGATAACTGAGCATACGGGAACCACGCTTCATTATTATGTGCATTCAAGAGCTATCATCCACAAAAGGCGATGGTTCAGTTGCGGACCCGAATATCAGCGGGTGTTTTCGAATTGCTCTTCAACATCGTGGGTACACACGCGAATAGATAATAGCAATAATCATTGTCGGGTGCTTCAAACGGATGGAAAAGTGAAACTGAACAACACTTTAGAAGTGTTTCCTGCCAGTGCTGATTGGTGATTAGTGTTTTTTCCTACAACAAGAGTACGTAATCCACCAAGTAGATGTGGATCAACATTTAAGATGCTCTGTCTTTTTTAGAACAAAAAAATAATAATAGCCCACAAATAAACGCGTAACAGCTGCTGTCAAAAGATGCCTCCAGTCAGACAAGCCTTCAGTAGCACCACCCAGTAGAATAGCCGTCGAAAACAGCTTACTAATTTGTACATCGGCTTGCCTTCTTTCTAATTATCCTCCCACAGTGTGAAGAGCTGCTCGAGAGAAAAAAAGGGGTAAACGAACCTCGGACTACCGGACTTCATCTCAAGATAGACACGCTCCAGGAAGCTCCAAGAACTATTTTTCATCATTTTTGCCGGTCCTCCAATTTTATTCACTCGATTCGTCTTGTTGAATTTTGCTACCAAAAAAAAAACACACAACAAGAGGCCCATTTCCTTTGCCCCGAAAATGTGGCCGGTACAATAACATGACACAAAAAGAACATATTTTAAAAGTGCCCAAAATGCATGTCAGCTTTTGAAATTTGCAAGTATAATGAGTCAAAGGGGAGCGAACGCTTTTGTTTTACTGTGTCTCTAGACCCAAGGATTGTCCAACAAAATACGGAATGGGTTACGAAAAGTGGTGCCCTAGAAGCTAACCGGAAGGAAGCATAGTATTATGCAAACGATCGTTTGCTGAGAGTGATCATCTTTTACGTACAAACACAATGAAAGGGAGTGTTTGAAGCTAAATAATGATTCTGAACTAATTTTTTCAAAGAGTGAGTCTTTAATCTTTTTTACTCCTGAAATATCTTACGTTGAACATTTTCAAAAATGCTTTCCAAATTTTGTAAAAAATTCCCCCTTCTCGAGAAACACTTCTCACGTAATTAAAATCCAGAAATGTTCTTATCCCGCGGTTATCTTCACTTTTCGCCACACCTACTTCAAAAGACTCAACGGCACAGACGCAAAAAGGCAACAAAACAAAAAACACAACGACTCAAAATCCATAAAACTGTTCCTCCATTAAATGTTTTGTAATAAAACCGTTCAAGCACTTACGGGTTCGCTGCATACGATATCCATCGGCGAACGGGAATTGCACCGCAACGAGAAGCAGTACCACCGTGAAGAAACCTGAAAGAGCTGGATGGCTTATCGGCGACGAACCTTTGCGAGTGCCAACCGCTCTGCAGACGCTTTTGATATTTTGGTGGCTCATGATGATCACTTTTTAGAACTCGTTTCGGAACACACACGGCCGTACCGCACAACACTACTACGCACCTTCCCGTAACACTGTTTTCTTTGCCTCTTTCAATGCCCCAACTGACCCGTTTCAGTTAACGCACACACCAAACAATACAAAAACAGGTTAACATCAATGTACTAACGGACGAAAGGATTCAATCGGCAACCGTTTGTTGCAAAACTTCAGCTCAGCTTCCCGTTGCGCCCTGTTGCGTGGAAGCTGTTTTATGTTTTGTAGCAGTATTTCCTCCAAGCAACTCACAAAAGACACATTATATATTTTTTTGAAATATCTCTTCACACGCTCGCGTTCGTTCGAACTGAATCAATCGCGTTCGGAAAAGCTCCGAAGTGGCAGAAGCACATTAACGAACGGTCGATAGCAAACTTCATCATCATCAATCATTTTGATCTTTTAATTGTTTGCACATGCAGTGTGTTTAGCAATGCTGCTCGATATTTTGTATTCGCTATCATGCACTGAAATCTTTGCGTAATTTTTCCGATAATTTGTTGTAATGTTTTACGCACTAAACAGGCACCTATTCACTGCGTTTTTTCAGGGTGACGATCGTTCACCGTAATGTGTGCGACACAGAACAGGCAGACACTTGATGCGCGACAAGTTACGCAGAGCAACTTCTCGGTCCGGACGGTTCGCTGGTTGAGCGACGAATGATCGCGAGCCGCGTACGATCGGTGAGAAGAAAACTGATTTTCTCCAGTGATGGGGAAAAGTGCCATGCTCCAAGCAGGCTGCGAGTAGCGAAAGAGACGGAAAGAGAGACCAAAAAGACGATGATGATGATGATGATGCGTGTGTGTGCAGGAATGCAAGAAGAATCCACCGAAAGCGAAGCATTTCGCGCACGGCCGGAACACGAAAAACAGAGAAACGAACAGACCAACAGTGGAGCAAGGGAGTTTGGCTCCAAAGGGAGTTCATAAAAACAAAAGAAGAAGAACGAAACGAAAGTCAACAAAATGTTGTCGGAGCAAAACAAAAAATAAAAACAGAATATCAAACACAGAAAAAGGCCACTACACACAACTTTACTCTTCAGTGGCCGGTGCAGTCGAGTTTACGCGTCTGTAAATGTGCTTGTCTCACCTTTGGAAAGGGGGGGGGGGCATTTCCTCCTCGGGCACTTTAGGATGGTACGGTCTCTTTGGGAGACTTCGACGGAGCAGTGCGGCTTAAGAAGCAAGAACGCTTCAATGGTCTTGCCCATTAAGAACTTAACCCCCAGAGCGCCAACGAAGGGACACAAGGGAAGGAATGGTTTAGAGCGAGAAAACGTCCGAATCCGTTAGACAAACATAATCAGGCTATCAAACCATCATTAGAGACCGAAAGGAAACGGGAGTAAACAATAATATCACGCGGACGCCCGTCCACCCTCGTATGGAAATGAGTTCGCAGGGTCGTCGGAAAATAAGATCGTTCGTTCGTTGGAGCTCAACTACAAACAAACGAATAATAAAAAAAACAAACCTCCTAACACATACACACACAATACCGGAAGAGGAAAATGAACAGTGGAAGGTGTTTTGCTCCATTTTTTTGCGTTCTTAAGCGTGGGAGGCGAATGGAAGGAAACGATTGCCAAAAAAAGCACAATCGAGATGGGAAGGTTTAGAAAGGAAGCTAATTAAACAATGTTTTGCTTGATTGCTAGCGTAATCGCTGGTTTGTTTGTGTGAGCGATGAGGGAGTCACAGCTCCCACAGCTTGACAGCTATGGTAGTATGAGCTCTGGCATTCCTTCTCAAGAATAATATTTACAAATCAACCTCTACAAATAAAGAAGATTCTTCCTTTACCTTCTCAAAATGCACTCACATGCAGAATCTTGAGGAAACTGCAAACTCCCCTATCAGACACGCGATCATTTACAAAATCTCCGTTAGCACGTCTGGCTCACACCCCGCCGCATGGCGATGTCTGCTTAAATTAAAATGTTGCTGATCACCGAGAATTATGAAATCTGACTCCCCTATCGGCGATGTCTACGGTGCAAGAGAGAAATAAAATAAATCCCGTACCCAATTAGCAGATGTTTGTCATAGCTGTCTGGTGCTAATAGAAGGAGAAAAGAACGCACAGCACGAAATGCTTCCCGAGGGCGTCGACACTAGTCACCTCTCGGCAAAAGTTCGAGCCCGGAGAATCCGAGACGCCATCCGTAAGGTGGCGGAAAGATTACGGAAGAATGGGATAAAGAAGCGGGATAGGCAGGTTCTTGGTTCCCAAGAGCAGCATGGTGCGCCGTTGGATCAATTCTAGCGGGTCTAGCTCGTGTTTGCGTGCGCGGTTTGCGCCCCAGCGGGAAGTCACCCACCGGCCGCTTTCGACGGTAATCGTGTTCGCGCACGGATGCGCCTGATTTTGCTTACCGAAACGCGCAACCCCAAAAACAACACGGTCACGCATGATGGGACCCAATGTTCTGTTGCTTGGGTTCCAGCTGATCTTGTGCGAACGAAACGGGTGCGACTTCGTTTTGACACGTTGGAGATTAATGTTACTTCGGGGGCTGTTTTGAATGCTTCTGGAGAGAGATTTCAACAATTGGCGTGCTAATGACTAATCAACCTTTTGAATTTGAAGCGAATACAACAAGAAGTATCTTTCGTGAATTAAATTGCGTGCCACGGTTGGTAGGGCAAGGTGCAATCTACTTTGCGGTTTTGGACCTGTAGAATGTTGTGGTGTTGCGTTTTTCTAATCTATACCAGTGTCCCATGGTGCTCTTCTCATTCTCACTGAAGTTCAACGACACTGCAAAAAAACAATCGTATCTAAACGCATCGTAACATCGTACGCGAGCGATTTTCCCACAAATCGTGATCTCACTTATCGTCATTTGACATCAGCAATTTGAACGCTTTTTCTTAAGCTTCTACGCAAATCAAAGTGAAACTGCTCACCACTTTCCATGCTGTGGCTCAAAAGCCCCCCTTTTCATATGGGAAGGTAAAGAATGCTACGCAAACAAACAAAAACAAACTCCAAGATCGAGTGAAACCTACGCAACTCCGTTGGACAATTTGTCACAGATTTATGATCATTTTGTTTTTTTCTAAATCTTACATTGTTGTAAGCGTGTAGGCGTACAATGACGTTGTCCGTCGTTGGTTTTTCTATTATTGTTATCAACTAAACTATCAACTATCAGCAAGCGTGAGTGAGCGCGCGCGCGCGCATTGGTGTGTCCATTTCTTTCCTCTGTCCTCAACAAAAAGTGCCGATGACGATAGTGTACGGCACAGACCAAAAGCGTAATAAGCGCTTCCCCGATGGAACCCGTTATTCTGGACTGTACTGGCTAGTGGGCTGGCTAGCATATCGGTAGAAAAAAGGGGCAAATTTGTTGCATTATATATTGTACGCACGCACGAGGAGCACGCTAGTGCAGGGGTGTCAAATCTTCCTTGGGAATCAATTTTACTGTGGAACGGAATAAATTTTCTAACCAAAAAAATCCTGGATGCTCCATCGCCTCAAATGTTTATTGAATATTATAAAACATTATACTAAAAACAATACTCCCAAGTCGACAGTTTGACAACTCTCTGCAATAGTACCGTCTACTCGGTAACACAGGAAGCAAAAAACTTCAACGCAAGCGCAAGCGATGAACCTCTCCCGATTCTTCATTGAACGGAAGAAGTTGGAAGCAAAAGCGCGTTGTCTAACACACACGGCATCGGGTCCTGTACCGGTACGGGTTATGCTATTTTGCCAAACTGGTTGTGCTACTTTTCCAGCAGCAGCTTCGTTTTCGTTCTACATGCGCTCTATTATGAGCTTTGGTTCGTGGAATTACGTATTGCAAATTGCACACACCTCAAAAAGGTTAACCAAATCGCAAACTGAACCTCCAACTTTGGTGTACGGTTTCCGCCAACCAAAAATAAACACTCGCGTGTGCGTAGTTTGCTTCCATTACATTCCACTTTTCTGCCATTCCAAATAATACTCCCCAAGCCGAGCAAAAGGTAAACAGTTTGCTTTGGCAACCATTTTCCCGAGGGCTAATAATTATTTAACATTTCAACACACTTTATTCCGCTTTTGCTACGGTTATCGGGCGATAAAAACGGTCAGTAATTGTGAGAAACACCTCGCCAAGCGTACCACGAACCAAAAGCTGCTGCTGTCCACCCCGGGCTGGCCACAATCGTTTTCCCCGAACGATTATGGACGGGTTCTTCTACTGCCGGCAGCTTCACTTGATCCGGTCACTTCTGCGCTTCGAAAGGGTGTGAAAACGGTTTTCCTTTGTGCGGTCGCAAAGGTTCACGTGCACACGATCGTGCACCCTGATCTTGACTTTGAAATCGTAATGTTTGTTTCCTCCTTCTTGCCACATCCCCAGCGATCTGCCTGATTCAGGTTGATAAATGATGATTTGTTGTTTCATAATTTTGTACAGTCCCAACCTTCGTACAGAGCATGGCCTTAAGCAGCCGCGCATCATCTTCCCTTGACACCAACGCCACCCCGCTAAACGTGCATGGTGTTTAGCGTTCCTTCCCATTCCCGGAACCTCCCTTTTCTCTTTTAACTGCACTTCTTTTCCTAGTCCGTCCGGCTGTTCGTCCCAACCAAAACTGGGTCAATAGAACTCCAAGACACTGCTCCACTCTATCGCTCGCTTTCGGGGTTTGCCTTTCTATTCCATCCCGAAAGTCGTTAAGCGCTGGACACATCATCAATAGCACGTGGAATAATAATAATGCCCAAACCAAACCCGGCCACGGCCAGCTGGGCATTAACATCAGATTTGCGATGTTTATTGTTTTGCCCTGTAGTAATCTACCGACCAACTCTGGGGTGCCATTTCTCACGCCCCCAGCACCACTACCACACAAATTCGGCACCCGGATGACCCCACGCCTCGACTCAAACGTTAATAGATTATTTTGACTTACTCCAGGACTGCCGCTGGAGAGCAGAGAATTGTGGCAATTTTGGGAAAGTGTAATAAATGTCCCGGGCAATTATCCTCCATTATAAGCTCAGCTCAGCTTCTCACATCTGGCATAAATTAAACACTATTGGAGTGAAACGAAATTAAGCCAAACGCGTTGTGCTTCAGCTTAATTGAGCTTAATTCATTGCATCTGTTTAGAAGGTGGTTTGCACCTCCGGAATTGGGTAGGAAGTTGGTATTTTAAATCCATTGCGCTTGGTGAATGATGCCACATTCCCACCAAAGTGTTTTATCTTTTTTCAATGCATTTTTCTACAGTTTGACGAATTTCAATGGTAATTCATTAAATATTGAACGAATTGTTTAAATACGAAGACAGATAAAACACATTATCCCAGACTCCGTTGATCTGTCACTCCAAATATGCTTTTCAAGGCCTACTTGTCACCACAACGCTGCTCTAGCTGTGTGATCGATTGCGAACACTACCCCGTTATGGTCAGCGAGCTGTATAAATGGTCAAATGGCTTCAATCTTAGAAACAGGAAAATCAAACGACTGCAAGCGACGAACCATCGAGGTCTTTCTCTTACGTCACATTAAGTTTCTTCGCGTATACGCACACTCCATTAGTGCTAAATGTCAAGTTTACCGTGTGCATCCCCGGTCATTAACCGCAAACATTACGGCACGCATCGTGCTGGGGAGCAGTGATTAGAAATTCTTTTGTCATTCTGCCCTTGTATTCCGTGAGATAATGCAACCCGATGCAAACCCGTGCTTGGCACGCGTTTGGCTTCCCTCGCCGATTTGGATTAAGATGCTGTCCGTTCGAACCTCCGGTCTGGCGTGAAGATCCAGTTACATCATTCTTCCCTACCCTCAGTCAGTCGCATGCAATAAAATGACCCTAATGCTTAACCATTCGCCAGAGAGATGCCCATTGCTTCACTTAATGCCGGTTTTAATGTTGCTTTCACCTCCCACAGAGTAATATTACCGCACATCATAAATTTAAACGTTCCTTGTACGCTGTTCTAAGTTTATGGGCGAAGGCTTGGGTTATAAGATGGTCAAAACAATCAACTGATCCCTCACATTTCCGAGAACTTTCTTCGGCAAACAAAATACACTACTAAACTGTAATTCCTGCCCGGCTTGTCTTCACTTCACCCGGCGTAATAATGAACCGTTGGGTTCTGTGAGTTTTTTTTTTCACTTTAATTAAATCCCAGGAGTTGGAGCGTGTTGGCGGATAGAAAGTTGTTTTTACTCTTCACATTTTTCTGCCCCATTGTCCATAAAGACACCCCTGTGCAAATGTCGCGGACCCGCTAGAAATGCGTGTAAAGAAAGTTCTTGATCTTTCTTTCAGTCACGCCTTTCTTGGGTCTTTGTTCCGGTCATTTTGTTACCAATTCATTATGAAAACGTGTTTTTTATTATCTTTTCTATGTTTAATGTGCCTAAAAGTTGTAAAAAAATTGTCAAAAATATTCTAAAAGCATGCTATTTGCAACACATTTTTTGTAATTTTGTATAATTGTATTTGAACACAAACTAAACTGGACATATCATTAGGGGAATCTATGTTGTAAAACTGTACCTCTGCTCCTGATGATCTTGACCAGTTGGGGTAACTATCTTGCTCTTCAAAAAAAAAAACCTCCCCCTTCACGGAGATTGCATTTATTGTGTTTGTGTCCCCTCAGCAGAAGGTATGATCAGATCAAATAACAGCATTGCTAATAATAGTGCTAATAATGATGAACTCACTCGCTTCAAGGGATAGCTTCACTTGTACTCTACAGTCAGGTGTCATTAAACACCGCCATTAGGGTACCTGCGCCACAAGCAAACCCTCCCAATATTTGCACTTCAATTATAATACCATGCAAAATCCCCCACGGGAAAGTTCTGTGGAGTATATTGAAGAAAGAAAGTGCAACAATTCTTACCATTCTCGACCTTCCGCTCGAACTTTTCTCCGAAGATGCTGAACATTTCTTTAAAAAAAAGAATTCAAATCATCCACCGAGAGAAACTTCCTGTTCCATCTGCATAAGAACAACGACGACCACAAAGCCAACGCCCAGCCCGGTGAAAGCGTTTCGCTCCTACCGGTTTTGTGGCGTTTTGCGAAAACCCTCCCCGCTGTTTGTTTTACCACACGGCCAAGAGTGGCAACAAATCATCAAACTAAAGCATATACACTGCCTACCATGCGCCGCGATCCCTTGCCACGCAATCCACCAGAGGGGGAACAGTTATCTTTGCGCCATTTAACGCAAATTGCTTTTGCAGATTGTTTTGTGTTCATGTGTTCTGACCTTTACAGTTCGTTCGGACCCCGTACGCTTCCAGCACCGAAAGAAATTCTCTTTGCACTGCTAATGAGTGCGCTTTTCGCAGCACTTCATTCATTCAGTAGTCCGTCTCCGGCAGAAGCGTTTGTTGCCGATTCCCACCGAACTGGCTGTGGAGTACACAGACCGCTTCCAGCTTCCAGAAGACAACGCCAGCAGCTACAACAACCATCGGTCAGTCAGGTCACGGGATGTCTTTTCTTTCTTCATTTGTATTTTGTTTTTTTTCACTAACGGCAATGGTTGGTTTTGTCTCACCGGCCCCTTCCATCATCTCCGTTGGATATTTATTCCGTACCGGCCAAGTGTTGCTGATGTGCAGATAAGAAAGAGTAGCTAGACATTAAAACAAACTTATCTTGTATCTGCCAGCAAATTCAGAAAAATATGCAATATAAACAAACAATATGTAATAATTATTGCTCCAAAGAAGAGCGTACCAGAAGGTCTGGCCACGAATGTCAAAACACTCCCTCACATCTGTCACATTAGTGCTCATCAACGCCCCCTCTCGTCGGACGTCTCGGGGCCACGACTCGGGAGGTCCAATTTTATGTGTCCGTTTCCGTTAATCAAAAGCTCTCGCTAGCTGCGGGAGCAGACGATCGTACGATCATTAGCATAATTTGTTCATTTGTATGAACTTTCCACCTTTCGGGTGCAGTTCTAGCAATGCGTAGGAAGAAAACCGCGGGCCTCTTACGAAATGCATTCATTCGGTGGAGTAGTGCTACGGTCCGAACGGAAAACCTCAATAGAAATCGGTGCCTTACGGTTCTTGTTGGTACCTCCAAGATCCAACGGGTTAATAGTACACCATCCCTACTAGGTTCCGAGAAGGTTGAGGTTGGATTAATTACCACACTTTCCGCACCACTGCCGCCTTTGGGGTGGAAAGATTAGCATGTTTTAGGTTTTGGGGTTCTTTTAAACTTCCAATATATTCTTCAAACATGGAACACGATGATGAGGTGTTTTTTTTTACTTCCTTCTTCTCGTGTAGTACTTCTTCATCTCGGAACGGAACTGCTGTAGATCCACGTTCGTAGCCTAGCTCCCGTTTGAAAGCGATTGATAGAATCGATTAGAGGTCTCTTTCGATGGAGGGGGCGGTATATTAGATCTTTCTACCGCTGATCCGCTCACATGAGCTCCAGACCGTTCAGAATACAACGTTACCCCGCTAATGGGCACGATTTCGATCAATATTTGGGGGTTTTCTGTTTTTCTTCTTGTTTTTTCCTGTCTGCAGAAAGTTTTACCTCATCTTTTTAATGCTTCAGCGATCCAACCTATAGACCTATTTGAGACTTCTTCTGAGACTCTTTTGGACTGCGTTTTTTATCCACCCAAACCGGAACGAACCCGTTCTCGATCGTTTACACTCCGATATGTTTTTTTTCCGCCGAGAAGATACCCTTTAATCACAACATCATTCATCAAACAAAACGAGCCGTGCCACACACGCAAACACTTCCTGTTGCGCGGCATGTTCCTTCCGGTGAATTCGATTGTCCAAAAAAGGTATCGATCTAACAGCTTCATCCAAACGACGTGGTAAATCATACGGTGCGACCAACCGTTACAAGGTACCTTGTGCCGTATGTTTGGTAAGGTTAGAACACGCAACACCAGTCGCAACCTCGCATGCGTCTCGGAGTGAGCCCTAATTTACGAACTGCGCATACTTCTAGAAACTCCAACCTAACGGACGATCCGTGATCTGAGGTGTACCGCTGGTTTGCTGGGCTCACTCTTTTATTGCTGGGCTTTTTATTGAACAATAGAGTTAACAAGATGTTGTTAGAAATTTTGAGATAATTAGATAATTTTTCAAATTTGCAAACCAAATTTGATGAATTTAAATTAAGCCATTCAGTTTAAACATAATTCTTCAGAGTTTATAGTTTTTATTAGTCACTTGTTTTACTAATACTGTTATGCATTTAATAAAAATACCATTTTTACATACTCATTGCATACTTTCAGGCGTATTAGGCAACATTTCTAGCAACGGTTGGAAAACCCTTCACACGAGCGTTTTCTTTTTATGTGCGCATACATTTTGCATTTGCGTAAGGTGTAAGTAATATTTTTTCTCGGAATCACTTACCATATCGTGAGCCAGACATCGCGACAGGAAGCGGTCTCTCCGTGTGTTGCATTACCCGCAGGTACCCGATAATGCACGCGCTAAACAATGTCGCCGACATCAGACGGTTCGGTTTCACATTTACCGCGAAGGTTGTGGAAAATCGTATGCATAAACGATCGCAATGATATGCGATCTACAATGGTTGTGTAAACAGTACTTTATGCTGCATAGAAATCCTCACTCCACCGCACAGAATACACCAAATGGCAGCATAACAAATAAAGTTGAATAAAAAGTTATGATCGACTTTGAACGGCTCGGTACGTAGTCTCTTGCAAGGTAATTTAATAAATTACTAAACATACTCGCCGCATCAAACTCCTCCACCTTTCAATCCACGCGTCCCAATTCACAACTACGAAACGATTGTTTGTGATCAAAAACTATAAAATCGAAAGCGAAACATGAAGGAGGGAACAGATTAAAACAAAAAAAAATCATTCCAAACTCGGTGGGAAGCTTTACCGAAGCGTATCGTGCCAGGCGGTTTAAGGTGCTTTTTTCTTATTTGCGAATGGCATTTTTATGACCAACAATCGTTTTGCCTTTCTTCTTCCTTGTGCACACCGGGCGTTTTTATATCAATGAGGACGATCCACTATCGGTGCGAGTGAAAGACGCTACCATGACCTTCAAACTTTATAACACGCTTGTACGTGGCCCGGCCTCCGTTAGCTTAAACCAGATATTTATGACTTTACGAGGAGGTTAGTCGGAGTCGGAGTGGTCCGCGATCATCCTTGCAAGAAACGCTGTGCGGTCGATGAACATTCACACCATCCAAAGCGAAATCAGTCACTTTTACCACTCCCAAAATTCCATGATCACTTTATGCGGCGGATGGATCGTGGTCTTAAAATGCACAAAATCAAGTTTAATTACTTAATGGGTATTTTATGCCGTGGTCGCGCGGTTAGTTTTGCGAGATGCGATAAAATTAATGACGGAAAGAAGGAGGGAAAGAGAATAAAACACCCGACCCGATAGATGATGGGTAGCTAATTGAAAGCAGAACATTGAACCGTTTATCTGGTTGGCCGGAGAGGCTGCACACGATTTTCAGGTGAATCTGGATCCCACCTCCGGCCACCGGCACTTTGCGATGGTGGGCAAGTGAGCAAATGAGTTTGTTAAACCGAAAAGCTAATCTAATCCAGCACGGTGGAAGGTAAAAGCAGCTAGATAATGCCTGCATAACACACTGTAAACATTGACCTGGTTCGGAATTCACTTAAGGAATGGGAAGGGAAGAAAAATGCGCGTACTTCCATATTAAGATGACGAAACTATCCGTGCAATTTTTCTTCCTCTTCACACTTCCGGGGGAATTTCTGGAAGCAAAAACACACGCATTGCGCTCCCGATGTACCTTATTTCGATACGGCCCTATAACTATGCCATGGAGCAAAAAAAAATACTCCACATTCAAATTAACCCCCAAAAAGGTGGTGCAGCTATAATGAGGCTATATCTGTAAGGTTCAACTACGTATGGGGCTCATGTACTTACCGAAATTCGGTCACTGCCGGTTCTTCTTTGTGTGACCATTTTGCCTCCGGACGGGAAGATATTGCTACGGTTCTTTAACGTTTTGATGGCTACCAATAACTAGACATGGCGTGGTAATTTAAACCTACAAACGATACCCAAATCATTCGGTAGGATGTAGCCTTCTTCACCCAGCGTTCACTGTGTGGGATCGCTTACGTAGCTAACCTTTTCCGGATTGGATTCGATTTGATCTATTTTTACCTTCTCACTCCAGCTAGCATGTATGCAATTTCCCCTTTCTAAGAGCGAGCAATGGGAATACGGGGCTGCTTAGTATATGATTTGTAACATGCCTGAAACGGGTTTAGTAAGGATGCAATTTTTGTTTTTTTTTGTTTCTTGTACGGTACTTGCGGAAGAGAATTGTCGGGTACAGGTTGTCTGGTAATTACATGATCTCTTTCTTCATCTTTAATTCACCTCCCACCGGTGAGCTTGAAGATGATGCGATGGTTTAAGATCACACAAAGGATCGCTTGTCCAAGAAAAAGTGCAGTAAGAGCAAAAAAAAAACATTTGCAGTAAATCCTTCTCGGTGATGCCGGCCCTAACACCAAGACCATCAAGAAAACCAAACTGAGCACACAAAACCGGCTTTGGCGATCACAACCTGGAAGGATACATGTAGAGAAAAGGAAAAACGAAAAAAGAACCCCCCCTTCATTGGAGATTTCCAATTATGCAAGCTTGCATGGGAAGCGGCCACATCCGAAACAAATTCAAAAGCAGGGGCCGACAAAATTTTAAAAGGTTGTACTTTTGCCATTTAAATGTGTCTACCAAGACTTACTTTTAGACAAGATCATTACAAGACACAAGATCATTTGAAGAACCGTGTAATTTTTAAATAATAAAATTCTTAGATTGTTATCATATTTTAAAATAAGAACACAAAATTGTGATATGATGATCAAAACAAAACTTGCCAACCCCTGTTTTAAATGTTTCACCCCTCTTTCAGATGGCAAAAGTAAAAAAAAAACGCAGTAAAACAAAGAGAAGAAATGCAATTTTATATTTCCGCTGCCAAAAACTGCAACATCGCTGTCCTAATGCAGGGTGGCTCCAATCGTTTGAATGGCTTAAAAGCATCGTCCAGAAACTCCCCAGCCTGCTCTTTGCTTCCTATCCACTCCCAACCGGATCATCCACCAGAACCGGATCGTGCCATCCGAAACCAAAACAAAAAGTAAGGAATGAAAATGAATTTCCTATGTAATTCTCGTCTTCCTCAGTTCGGGGCACAAACGCATCGATCAACATTGTGCTGATCTGATTCTTTTCTGCAAGCACTTTTGGGGCGCGTTTCATTCTCTTTCCGCTTCATCAGTGTTTCATTCTGCTTTTCGAGCTTCTTTTTTTTTGGGGAATTAAATTTATTTCTGAAATCGTTTACAGACCGTCTTTAATGCGCATCGGAAACTGCATCAAACGGATTTACAAATGATACCACAAGAAGAACAAAACACGTTATGAAAGAATGGATTGCGTGGGAAAAGGATTACAGTTCCTACGTATTTTTTTTTTTGTATTCTTTACCATCTATTTATACATTTTAAATTTAGTGCACTATTTCATGCAAAGCTTTCTTCCCGTTGCTCCATACGGCCAGAGAAACCAAACTACGGAAATTGCACCTATCCAGGTTATAAAACCGAAAACAGACCGTTTTCTCTTGCTCCCCTTTTTTTTCCTCCCTTAGTGTGGGGCTGTGTGTGGCCCAATTTTTACCACAAAACAGCAACTGCAATTCACCACAATATCACTAAAACCCCAGACATGGTTGAAACAGTGATGACAGCAACGCTAATAACGCCGTTGGCTCACTTCCTACCGACCACCGGTTCGCTGGTAAGCTCCCTTCAGCAATCTACACCCTTTGATCTGCGACGGCGCGTACGTGCATGGTGCAACGTGCAGCTCGAGCCGTGTCACAGCAGATACACCTGATACTGATCTGATGTTCCATATTTCGACGCTGGCTGGCTTGCCATCGTTCAAATCGTTCACTCATCCGGTGTGTTCGTTTGGAGCAGGAAGGGTAAAAAAATACATGTGACAAACCCAACGATCGCGCGTAGGTGATGGCGTATGTGAACGATACGGTTTTCTGGTGTCTACCATTGCCCGGTTCCGCACGGAATGGATCATGTAATTATCCAGCTGCATCGTAACTTACGATGGTTAGGAAGTACGCTTCAAGGTTGCTTTACTCTACCGAACCGCGATTATAGGTGCTTTTAATTAAAAAGACAACCATCCGCTTGAGCGGCTTGCTGTTCCCTTCTGGTCAGCAAGCTTCACCGCTGCACCGACCCGTAAACGCTTTCTGGGTCACCGTTTAGAAACGTCCAGAAAGCGATGGTTGGACATCTTGGGGCGGTCCTCTGCCGACGGTCAATAAATCGGATCGCTGTTCCAATTTTGTCGTACCGGAACCGGTTCCCCTCAGAGGCAACCAGGCTGGAAATCGCTCGTTATCACGTGTGCGCTTCCACCTTCCCTAGATGAGGCATCCCGCAGCGGGTTTTAATAGTAGCCGTGGTGCAGCTTTAAGAACTCTCCGTAAACCTTCAATGATGGTCCGGCTCTGTAATCACGGGTGGAAATTAATTGCTTTTAAATTAGTCGAACACAAGCCCATACAATCGATCAGCAGGCGCCACCGGAGTGTGAAAGTTGCACTGTTGAAAGCTGTGTGGCTCGTTGCGCGCATACAAGAAACTCCCTCATTGGACCGTTCGTGCTAAACGGAATCTTCTCACTCGTACTTGTCACCCAACCCCTTTTCGGACAGGGAATCCGTTCCAATAGTTTATTGACACAACCAACATCGTTAACACACAAACTCCACCCCACTCGGAAGCGGAACCCCGTTCAATTGATTTCCATTGAATGGTAAACCTCCCTGCCTGTCCCGAGCGAGGTTGACAAATTCTTCTTTTCATCGTTGACAAATTGCTGACACGATAGGAATGTCGAAACGGTTAACCTTTCTTTACGACTTTTACGCTTTGAAGCCGTTTTGCAGCTCGTTCCCAAACGGATAAGATCGTGTTCTACGCCTTTGTTATATGATCTCCAGTGGACAGCCGTGTCCACTCCTTAAGCCTCACTGTCGCCGTTGGTTACTCGTGTGGTTTCGAATTCCCCAGTGTCCCAGTGCTACATACGGTCCACCCACAACCCCACCAGCGAGTGATATACGATGTGATCTGATGTCTGCAAACCGTCACAATTTCCGTTACTGTCAAATGATCGAGCGAGGGTTAGCGGATCAACCCGGTGAGGATGGGGTAAGTAAGTTCGACCCCCCATCGATTGCGGGAAAATAATTTCCTTCCATTTGCCCCAAAGTTAACGGTTTTCATCCCCGGGTACGAATGGATGAATTGAATGGACGAAACAAATTGTCACGTCGTGACACTCGGACTGGATCTTCATTTTTTTCTCCTCTCAAATATTTTGCTTATTTGCTTGAACTTCATGAAACTGCACGTTTTAATAACAAAACGCACAAAAAAGCGATTGCAATTTTGTTTAGAACGAAAGCTTTTTTCTTTAAAAAAATGGGAAAAACAAAAGACTTCAACGACTGACAACAAGCGAGGAACCCCCTTTTTTGCAGACAACTTTAGGGGCAGCGGTGGATCTAGGTGTGGATTTAATTGAATTTGTGTTGAATTACATGCAAATTGGCAAATTAGCTCCTCTTCCTATACCACCCTTTCTATTATAGCATGTGAAAGAAGCTCAAACGCAAGTGTTCTGCTACAAAGAAAAAGACTTAATCAGGAAGACCCAATTTATTACGATACAGAATTACGCAATCATTCTTTCTCTCCAATTCCATTCATCCCTTCTCCACCTTCTCTCCCGCACATGCATACGAGTAGATCGTTGGGGGGATGCTTAATTTGAGCGACTCAAACTCCCAAGTCTGAATTCAACATTCCTTCCCATCAGAATTTACTACATCATCCGATTAGCCCACATTTGAGCGCACTTGTTACCAACGGTAGCCTAACAATTGTATCTCCGGTACAATTTTCGCTGCTCGTAGGTTTGCTTAACCAATGTTCTGGCTGGGATTGTGAAGCACCCGATTTGTGCTTGTTCTCTCTGTCTCGGTCTTGAGGTCAGTCGATACGCGCGCGTACACCGATCGGACGATCGATCGTCGAATTCGACCTACCGGGGCGGGTTTACACCGTCATGGCAGAACGAAGTCGAACAGAAAAGTAATCCAATTACCGCAAACAGTTATAGCAATTTCGATCGCACGCCCGCCCGGATCGGGTCAAGATCTGGAGCTGAAAGTTAGCGGAAGAAGCATATAAATGGTAATGAAGAAAAAAAAACCTAAAGATTGTACAAAATAACACAACGGGCAGCATAAACATAGCCGTGGAAAGCCGAACGTGCCGACCTACGACCGGATGAGGATGGGAACGACGCACGAGAAGTCTCTTTCGCCGACTCTCGGCCATCGATCGTGGATATGCTGATAGATAAATGTAATCAACTGATCGTTCTGTGGGGATCCTCTGCTCATCCCGCAGCACTGGAAATTGAAAAACGTGCCTTAATGCACCGCTCCACCCTCTGTTTGTCATCGCTTTCGTTGAGGGACCGATCCGGTCGATAACTGTTCAGTGTTTGGGGTTGAAGTAAGGTGGGTTTTTTTTTTGCTGACCAACCCCCTCCCCCTCCCACCTTCTTTCAATACCGTGACAGGGTGGAGAGCATTCGTTTATCTGCACTATAGAGCATCCATTCCCAATCCCTGTTGTGTTGTGGTCAATCCAATGGTGGAGGATGCTCATAATTAGTGCATTGGTGAAAGAAACACATTGAACAAACCAGTCCTACCCCTTTTTTACCTCATTAGCTCACGCAACTCCGCCACACATCACCCACACACACATACACCTGCAAACCAATGCGCTAATCATGCTCAAATGGGTACGAATTCTACGAATTCCCATACGCAAGCACACAAGCAAGCTTTTCATTATCTACTGTACCGGCTTCTTATCCGTTATCCAGCCGCTTTCCACCATCAGCAGTGGCAATAAAACAGAAAAAAGGGTATCGATTTTCCATCTATTTGTGCCACTTTGCTGAGGCTTCTATAAAGTAACGTGTGGGGTGTTGTTAAGACATATTAAGACTGTTGCTAGTTTAGAATCAGCTTGTGGAATACAGATGATTACCTTTAATAATGCTATTTGTTACTAACGTTCTGCTAGCAAATAATTGATAAGAATAATGAAACAAAAAAGGCAAGGCAATTATTAATATGAACACGTCTGACGATCACTGTGGAAACGAAGCATATTAATGAATGAATCAAATCGATCGATCATCGGTATCGGGATAGAAACGTTTAATACTGAAAACACACCAACCATTTTACGTGATCCTCGTGCGCGTTTCCATTAATTGATTCGAGAAAAGCAACAGGAAAAACATTTCAATTTACAATGCAAAATTCGCTTCATTGCAGAGGCATAATTATTGCAATACGTCTGCCGCTATCGGCTTCCAAAACTTGAGTCTATTAACTCTGCGGCAATACAACAGCAAACCTAAAAGCATATTTATGCGAAAAGACGAATACGAACACCACCTAACAGAACATGGGCGTAAATGATGGCATGATGATCGACCTAAACGCTATTACAATTCTGCATCGGAAAAATGATTTTTCATCGCCATTTTCATGAATCATATGTATTGCCCTACCTCTCCTTTTACCGGCGATCCTCGCACCCACCACCATTTGCCAATTTATTGCGCGTAGCGGAAAAACATCAAACGAATCTGCGGGCTGGTGAAGAATGATCGCGTTTTCCCCGCGGGGGGTTTTTGTTTTACTGTTCTAATGGGGCCCAATCAGTGAAATAAACGCTTTCTCCTTTTAACGTTTAGAGGCTGACAGTTTAACGGATCTGCGCGCAGCTGCACACGCTCACACACAGTTGATGTGCGGTAATCAATAATGGTTTAAACTTGTTTTGTTGTTTCTCCTGGATCATATATATGAAAGTGGTCAATTTGAATATTTGATTGCACAAACCTTGTGGTAGCTTTTTATAATAGTTGCCAAATTTTCTATGATTTATATACACCCCTAGGCGGTTGTGTGCGTGTATGATTGGGAATTGTTATGGAGTTTTTAAATACGTTCTGTTCCTGCTCTTTTTTCGTGTTTAAACTTATTATCAGCCTATTATACCTTCATGTGATCTTCTGCACGAGGCAAACGGTAAACCTTCGCCTTCGCCACCTAACAGCACAACCTTTCAATTCAGCAAATCGATCTCACACCATAATCGTACCCTATTTTTTCAAGCAGATGCGCTACAAATTATCTTCCAGCTTGTTCCTTCCCCTCGAGGTATCATCTTTCTACTAATCCACCGCTCGGTGGTTAGAATGTGGGCCCGAAGAATCGCACCGATGAACCCACGATCGCACGATCAAAGATTAGGAAAAGTTTCTTCCTCGGGCCACTGAACTTTCCCGTGCTCCGGGAAACAGAGTGTACGGGGCCAAAACAAGCTACAAATTATGAGCACGGTTGGGGTGATGATTAGAGCGAAAATTTCATCCACCGATAATACTCAACCCTGGTGGGTTCTTATGGTGCTCGGGTTCTCAGACTGCAATCAGACGCACTGTGGCATTCACACACATACATGCTAATCAAATTCAGCGCGACTGATCTTATCATCGTCGAGTAACGTAATAATAATGCCCACCGTGGCGTCTTCCTCCATTGTGATGCGCGTTTGTTGCTGCACACGATTTCACACACCGTTGGCTAATCTTTCGGAACAGTGCAAACCTTTTCACCTTCCTCGCCGATTAAACGTCGTGAACTGCTGCGCTGCACATCGTACACCCTACAATCATAACAAAATAATACCGCACCAACAGCCAAGACGCTGAATGCTTCCACAAAGCAACTTACGAAGTTTTGCGAGTTTACCATAACAGCTGCACCGGAGTGGCGTGTATGCACGAGTTGCTCAGCCTAACGTGCGCTGTACTCGTCCGCTTCGTGCGGACAATCCCCGGGGATTGTGGTGGTGATAAAACATAAAACGGTTTCCATTTGAACTTGAACTTGACAATCAATCACAAACGTAACTTCTTGCACGCCATTTGAGGAAAATCCGCTATACACAAATCACGCTCTTCATCTGCAGGGTCGGAGAGATCTGATAAACGTGTGGTCGCGCCAATTCACCTCACGATTACACACCCTTGTGCTAATGTTTCTTTTTCTGCAATGACATAAAATGTTATATTAATTAATAGCACGCAAAAAGGATTTCATCTGCTACGGTAGCCTTTTCTATAACGATAATACATTGCAAACAAGCACTTATCGCTTCTTATCTCATGCTTCTTTTTAGAGGTCGTTCGGTGCCATTCTCATGACATGACCGATATTAACCTCTATAAAGCATAACACAATAGCGAGTTTGACCGCTTCTTTAATCTTTAGACTCATATGGAGCTAAAGCGATAAGTGAACACCTTTTTGAGTTTGAACTGAACTGAATTGAATGATTTCTTTCCTTTTTAGACAACATTCCTCAGAAAACACACTTTTGAAATAGAGTAGAAGTAGGAGGTGTATTTTAAACTCATTTCATTTGTTGCTCAATATTCCTTAGTAAGGAAGAAATCTGATTTTCAAACACTTTTACATGGTTTTTGTTATGTTTACACTTTTTTATGTGACACCGCAACCCTGTCATGGAGCGTCGTGTCTATGTGTGGCTTGGTACATATATATTTATTTTTCCTTTTTTTTACTTTGTCGTTCCTACCTCTTGCTTGTGTGTGTTATGTACGTGTGCTGTGTAAATGGTGTTTAACTTCTAAACTTATAAAATGTATGTGCAAAATAAAAGCTGCTCCAGATGCATTCCGAATTGGTTGCACTATTTATTTCACTCACTGGTCTGCAGAATATTTTCTGTATCAGTTGCACTGATTTTCCGGCTTTCGTCACCATTGTCGATCGTATTGTGCCGGTTGGCACAGTGTCTGCTGCATTTAAGTTCAAATACCTTGCTGCCATTGCTTTGTTGGTAGTTGCACAGCTCAAGGATTGAAATTGAGCCACATTCTAAAATGATACCTTCAGTTGGCACTTAACATAAGCGGATTCTAGGAGAGATTTGGGAAAAAGAGACGGTCAACTTAATCTTAGAGGACATATAACTGGGAGGAACATATTGGTTGCTTGTAAACTCATTTTGAATACCGCAGGGTCTCAATTTTTTGTAGAAAATGATCAATCTGCAGCTAAAGGTATGGTAGGAACAATTTTTTCTAATATCAGAAGCTGGAATTAGATTTGTGTAGGGCTTTACGGAAGCTTCAAATAACTCCCACCATCTGCTCAACTTCAATCCTTTAGCATATCTTTCTTTGCTATGGAGTCCTCTTGACAAACATAAGTTAGTGATAATATGAATCTGAAATAAGTATGGCATCGCTGTTCGCTACTATTTGAAGCGATCCGATCGTATTAATTCGAGCAGCATTAACACACTCTGCAGTGTATTCGTTAACCTTTCTTTTCGATCTACTTTAAGATCAAATATGCTAGTATAACTAACACTTCATAAATGTTGAGATGGCTTTAATCTGGATGTGTATGTTTCACCTATCTCATAACTCTATAATTTTCATGTTTTTATTCTGTTTATTTTTTTTTGACATCGTTTTTATACACAATTTTCCTTCTTTTTTTGTTGTTAATGTTATACCGAGAGGCATCCTTCGACCATTCAGCGGACCGGAGTATTTTCGAAAAAGCTCTTTTCCACAAATAAAATCCTTTTCGTAAACACAACACAAAATGTGTGCCGGTAAGGTGAGGAAGATGAAACCGCATTTAAATTGAAGCTAGTTGCGCAACAGAGAACTAATTCTTTTTACAATTCTTTGCTACTGGCCTGTATAAAGATTCGCGATGCGCTATGTCCTTGCTGTTTCTGAATTTGTGTGCTTCGCTTTACAACCGTTAGGGCCTATCACTACTCTAATGCTATCAAAGCTATCAGTTCTATGTGTTGTGAACGTATGTGTGTGAGTGTGTTTGCTTGTTGTACGTCGATTCTCGTTCAGTGCTGGTTGATGATGTCCAACTTTCGAATGATGGTGCTCTGTCACAATTTCGTACTCTTAGAATTTAAATTTATGGATTTTAAATCCTAAAATCACAAAACATTGGCGGCATCTAATGCACTTGGGGTCACACCATTCCTCAAAGAACACAAAACCGGGAAGATGGTGGCAGTTTACGCAAGAATGAACTTATTTGTGCAGTATGTGCCTGAGAGGGTTTACTTACTGGCGTTGTAAAGTTAAATGGCAGTACGTACGCCGATTTTACCAAAGCAAGTGATACCCATGAGGTTACAATTTAAAACCAAACCACATTAATAATCCTAACTCTTGTGGTGGGAAGTGTTAGGCTGTGCTAATTATAACACAACCTAATCGCTTCCCAAACCACAGCACCTTTTGGATTCCAATATTAGCATGCGTTCTCATCTACCAATACTTGCTCCTATTACATTTCACTCTTTCTGTTCCCCCTAATCATAGCTTCTCGATCTTTAAATGCTCACCACTGTAAAGGAACTAAAACGTTTCATCGCTAGTTAAAAAAGGGACAGTTTATATTCATGTGCAACCCCGTGACTGCCGTGTTACGTTGACCCAAAACTTCTACTGTACTTGGCTGATGGCCAACAGAGCTGTCTTTGCGTGCTATAAATTAATAACCGATTAGTCCAACTTCTACTCAGATCAAAAATAGTTCAAATTAAATACGGTTTCCTAATGCTTCTTCTGCTGCATGTGTAGCAACATTTGTCTCAACAGAATGTATAAAGGTTTTAGTTTTTTTTAGTATCTCTCTCACTTTCTTTGTAATCTGATATTCGACAAAAACCTTTCAAATGTCGGTAACCATGCGGCACACGTACTGTTCCTTCCTTAGTTTTGATCAGTGGCCTACGGAAGGTAATACGCAGTAATTAAGCATCAATCTTCCTCACACCGCTCAACAAGTTTTGCAGCAGGCAGCTCCCTTTCGGAGGTGGTATTCCGATGTGAAGCACTTTGATCTGAAACGGTTTCCTACTGTGGCCTACCGAATGGTCTAGATCCACTCGAATGTTGTGGGACACGAGATCCGCGGTTTTTCGTTTACATTTTCATTTTTTTTCTTCCTCTTATCACTATCTTAACTTCTCCTGCTAGCAATGTACTAACATTGTCTTCGTTTCATGTGCTCATCGCATTTCGTCGATAATGCTGTATTTTTTTCAAGTACATAAAGCAAAAGCTAAAGACGGGTTTGCAAGATTCTACTGGGGTTGGGTTACAATTAAAAAATATATAGAAATAAAGGCTACCCTGAAGGTGTCTTGCGATGCCAAATGTAATTTGTGACTTTTCCATTCCATCATGTATGCATTAAGTGCAGCAAATTATTATCATGTTAAAAAGGTTACTTAACAAAAGCAATAATAAAAAGCCATTTACGGCAATGTGGAGGACACTTTTAAATCTAGTTTAGCTTTTTTCGAAGCACTGGCTCCACTCTCTTCGCAAGCCATCTCGGATTCTGTCGATGTGACCGTACTGCTCGAGGAGCGGTAAACGTTCTCATCGATGATGGCTGGCGGCAACTCGACCGCATCCGGGTGACATCATTCAAGTACAAGCTCTTTTGGTTCTTCCCACGGGAAGCCAGAGCGACCGAAATGGCCATACGTGCTAGTGCGCTGGTAGAATGGGGTACGTAGCTTCAGATCCTTCACAATCTTGCCCGGACGTAAATCAAAATTGTCCGATACAATCTTCAACAGCTCCTTCTGGTTGTACTTGGATGTACCATAATGGAACACGGTAATCGATAGCGGTTCAGCCAAACCAATGGCGTATGCCACCTGCACCAAACAACGTCGACAGATGCCCGCCTTTACGAGCGACTTGGCAACCCAACGTGCGGCATACGCAGCCGAACGATCCACCTTGGTGAAATCCTTTCCGGAGAAGGCACCACCACCGTGCGCACCCCAGCCTCCATAAGTATCAACGATGATTTTACGTCCAGTAAGTCCGGCATCACCCTGCGGTCCACCGATGATGAACAGTCCGCATGGGTTAATGTGTACGATCGTGTTCGCATCGAAGTACTTGGCCGGGATCACGTCCTTGATAACTTTGTCCATAATTTCCTTCCGGAGCTCCTCGAGTGTGATCTTGTCGGAGTGTTGCAGTGACACAACAACCGTGTGCACACGCTGCGGAACACATGCACCGGATTCGAACACGTATTCGGCTGTGACCTGTGTCTTGGAATCGGGACGTGCCCACCAGAAATCACCACTTCGACGCAGCTCCGCAATCTTTTCGTTTAACCGATGGGCCAACACCACGGTCAATGGCATGCACTCCTCGGTTTCATCCGTTGCATAACCAAACATAAGTCCCTGCAATGATTGAAGATTTCCCATGTATAAGTTACAATACGTAAATTCTATTTAGCGGGCTTAAATAAGAAACAATTTTATCATGCGAATTGTAGCAAGAAGAAGCGGAACTGCTGACATGTTTTACAGTTTTTCAACAAATAGTGCGTATGAAGAATGAGTGTTGTTAATTTTAAGATTAAAGCAAAAGTTCAATGACTCTGACGTCATTCTGAAGCCAAATAGAGAACTTGATTTGAACTGTAGCACACACCACACAACAATGTAACTGTCCTGAACCACTAGATTGCAGAACCTACTGGAAGCATGCCAACAGTACAGCCAGTTGTGCGCAAACGGCAAATGCTTATCACCACATTTAAAAGCCAATCCCCCATTTTATTCACTTTTTTGCTACTGATACATCATTACATCAACTGATCGAAACAGAGTGTGAGAGAGAGGGAGAGAGAAGGTCATCATGAATGGGGGCAGCACTGTTTTGACAACGCGCGCATGAGAAGAAGTTAAAAGGGCATTATTTTTGACCTTCTTCGTGGTCTCCGGCGCACGTTGGAGGCCGGTGTTTTGACGAACCATTTCAAATTTGATAGCATCCTCCTATCGGTCGAGATGTCGTCAATCCGATTGCCGCTAAAATACCCATTACATGTAGATCTCTCTTTCCCTCATTTGAAAGCAATTAGACTAGTAGTATTACGCATCTAACTCAACTAACCGAAATCAGAAATGTTACATTAATATACATGCACAAAGCTCCAATTGCTACAGAAAAGATGAGGAAATCAACATAATTGATGAACAGATACCCACATGAACCAAAATTTGTATGGTACTTATTAGTAAAAATAATAAATTGTTTACAGCAATAATTTTGCGTACGTGCTTCCCATTAGATTTTAGATTCCAATAACCTTTCTTAAAACATGAGCTTCTTTTTTCATTTTCAAACCATGTACAACCAAGCCCATTAGGAAATTTAAACGTACAGTGTTCGTGCATACTCTTAAGCAAAATAATCCCAATTCTTAAACATAAAATAGTTAAATAGATAGAGCCAGTAAACAATGAAAGATATAGGATAGTAGTGAGAAAACTGTACACACATCGAAATGTAATCCAGCGAGAGGCTAAAGGCTTCCCCTGGCTAACGTTCGTTTCATGGGCTAACCTGATCACCTGCTCCGACTTCTTCCTCGGGCCTGTTTACATGCACCCCGGCGGCTATGTTGGGAGATTGCTGGTCCAGTGCGAGCAGCACGTTGCATGTCTTATAGTCGAACCCTGCAGATGAGTGGACGAATTCATCGATTGCACATCGCGTTACGCGGTCGATGATATTATAACCGCGCATATCACATCCGTTTCCGTTAGAGGAAATGTGTGTATGTTGAGCGTGTGATCGAATCCATTTGGAATGAGAAGATCGTTGAAGTACAAATGAAAACCGAATACCGAAACCCAACCATCATGCGTAAATAGAAATTGTCATACGCGCGTAATTTTGAAACATATTTTCGATACATGCAAAGAAAGATAAAATGGTGAAATATTATTAATTTCCATTCATTTCTTCAACCAGCCGACATACATAAGTGTTGTGTGTTTTGTTTGCCTGTATAAGAGTGTGTGTGTCTGTGCGTGTACTGATGCTGGAAAGAGACCGTATGGTTGAGGAATGGTAAAGGAAGGACGGACTTTGGTGTTTCCAACCTAGCTGTAAAAGAAATCCTTTTTCGTTCCTAGCATACACATTCATGAAACAGAAGAACTGAGCTGGGTTTAACCCATGACCCTCACTATCAAATTGAAGTATGCGGTCATTGACGTCAAATTCAATCTAAATCGATCATGAATGATTCCCCTAACACGTATGGACTGATCACAAAGTATTTTCTTGCTCATCCACGTGCACGACATCATGGTAAGACGTGTAATACCAGACGGGCGACCGTTGTTGATTTCCAACGCTATCAGCGACGTTAGTTAGTAGATTAAAATGATTAATCGGAATTATTTCCATGCAGGATTTGGATTACATATATATGAACAATAACCCACACAATCGAACAAAAACGATCAGCATTTGTTTAGCCTCTAAACTAGCGCAGTTCGCGACGGTGACTTCAATCGATCATGCTGTTGATGCTGCGACAAACCCCTAGATTCTCAATTCGGACACTGAAAAATGTTAAACTCGTGCAGTGTTAGGATTTTAGATCGCAAATCACGTCTGTTGAATTGTTGACATTGTTTGGTTCTTAGTAATCTGATTACCGGAACATATCCACAATGATTTCATATGAGAACGATGTTACATGATCTGCATATATGGAATGCCCGACGCAGTAACGGATGATAACAGTACCGATGAACATCGCAATACTACGCCGACTATTCTAGCGATAATATGACAGCACAAATGCATTTGGACTGCTCTCGGCGGACAAAGTACAATTCAGATTCCGCTTAGTACCCGTTTTCATGTGAACATTCTTAGAGATCCTACGTGGCTTCCCGTACCTGATCACCTGCACCGACGCTGTCTTCATCGCGATCAATGTGTACTCCTTGGGCAATGTTCTCCGACTGCTGTTCGATCGCTACCAGCAGATTCAGCGTACGATAATCGAAACCTACATGTACGTGACATGGTTAAAGGAAATCATAAGAAACATGAAGCCTAATAGATGCAGCTGAACGTATTGCTACTCCGTTTTGCAACTGACTAAAAGGACTAAAATTCGAGCTAATTCCAGGATCATAAGGGAGAACGGGATGGAGTAGGATTGCTAACGTGGAAGGCGAAGGAACAGTGTGTTTGGTAATGAAATGCATCAACCTTTCCAACATTAAATTACCTTTAGACGAATCATCGTAACCAATATGCTTCACTGTTTCGCGTACCACACGCTGGTAATCAATTACGGCCTTTGACGTGATTTCGCCGCACAGTAGAATCATTCCTGTCTTGGAGATTGTTTCTGTAAGCAAACAAATGTAGTGGCATTTAACAAATCGTTAGACATAGACCTGGTAGGTAAACCAAATACTTACCACAAGCAACCTTGGCATTAGGATCCTGTTCTAGATGTGCATCCAAAATGGCATCGCTAATTTGGTCGCACATCTTATCTGAAATTGGACGAGAAAAAAACAGATCAGCGATCGTCCGTAAATGAGTTGTAATAGATTAAACAATACATATATTTCCACCAGCGTATTTATACAACCATGCTACAAAAAGCATATTGTGAAACTGAAACATCAATTTTGATGAAAACAAAACTGAAAGAAGCTTAATGTTCATGTTCAGCAAAAATTAACAGCACAAATTATCTGCACTGTAATAACCAAACGGCTCATCATTTTTAATAATACTCTTCTGCTTCCTATGTGACTTCTGAAATGTACCCAAAGCAAATTATGCAAAAACATAAAACCATCATTAAAGAAGATCAAAACAACACCTCGAAGAAACAACACTAGGGAATGCTAAAAATGGGAAGAAACACAGAAAAAAACATAAACAAACACACCGCTGCATTCATACGTACACACAAACACAGCTGCAACATTCATGTTCCATGTGTGAAACACCCTCTCCTTCACTATTGGCTATGTGTTCGTTCTATCGTAAGTCCATTCGCAGTCGTTATATGTATTGGTAAGGTTGATAAAAACCGCAGCCATGCCGCCATCGAACGAAACATGCATGGAACACGCGGTTCTTATGATTATTCATCAGCACCGGCAAAACGCTTGCTCCCGTTTACAAGACTGGGCAAAGGTGTTATGAATGTGTCGGTGCGTTCACCTTGCGGACTATCCCTATGCTGTTCAGATAGTGCGTAATTAAAAGGGTGACTCCACGTGGTTTTCTAGTCGGAACAAAACAAATCCGGAAACGCTATCAATTATGGCTATCCAAACTGCGTCACCAATCTTACTGACCCCGTCATTACTGTACTACAAGCAAACACAATTGTGTAAAAAATACAATTATACAAGAGCGGGTAAATCCCATGAAACTATTTCATGCAGGGAGGGCCGCAACCGCACAATATGCGAGGGAGACTGCGAGAGAATCTGATGATGAAAAATCAATAGCGCCGCCAGCAGAATTTGCTTTCAATCCGACACCATAGCAACGACAGCACTATTCTGAGGGATGAGTATGGTTCCTGTAATCAGAGATGATACGAACGATTTCATGGTGAACAACACACCATAGAAACAAATCTAATAAGCTTGAGTTTGAGATGTTTTCTACTTTTTTCGCAATAAGCATTTCCATACACACCCTGTCAACATTAATTGCATAACAAGGAAATCAAAACTGCATCCCTCAAAGCATCCGAAACGCTCTCGCTTGTTCATCTTCTCGATAAAACTGTTCTGGGGTTTAATCTGCTATGTTTGGGTGTGCCGTACCCCCTGCTTAGAACGTCTTTCGTAATTTCAATGAGGCCACAGACGGAAGATACAGGTTCATCATTCGTGCTGCCGCACTATACGACCAACGTACAATACGACGCAATCCTAACCTAAAAATAATATCACCGCAGCGCACACTCTTCTTATGCTCGCGGTCAGGAAAGATTTGATATTCAGCCACACTGCTGCTCTTCGTACGCCGATGTTCATTCGCATTCATAGCAATAGACTCACACACTGCACACGCACACACGGGTGGTACAATTTATGTTTTCAGAGACTGCAATTAAACTATCTGGTACAGGTTAGTAAAACAGCATTGTAACTTACCTGGGTGACCCTCCCCGACGGATTCAGACGTGAACAGGAAGGAGCAGCCATCCTCCATCTCGTAGCCACTGTGGCCGTTGGAGTTGGGCGTAAATCCATTTGTCTGCGGCATTTTGAAACTTCTGGAGCTTTTGAACTGATTTCAACTTTTCACTATACTGCTGGCTCTGCACTAAAACACTTCCTTCAGTAATGCACTCCACGCACTTGGCCGAAATTTCCTTCACAGGACTGTGAGTTGCGACGATGGGAGCTGCTACCTTTTTTCGATATCACACACGGAATTGATGCTCTTTATAACTGTAAACTTTGATAATTACTAAAAGTAATATGGTAGCGAATAAAACGATGCTGAATTTCTCTTGATTAGGATGTTATTAATAGTTAGGCACAGGAAGCAAATTTGTCTGATTCGGCTCGGCAGCCCGCGTAAAACCCGTCCTAACTGCTTGACTGTGTGTGGAAAAGAGAACGAGAAGAGTCAACTTTTGTTCAGGCGAACCATTTTACCGAACTTCTTTCACAAACGTCAAACGTACGAGGGGTAGGACAGTAGTAACAACAACAAACGCTTGGTGGGCCTATTGTTTTCCCAACGCATGAAAAATAACAAAATCAATTAAAAAAAAAATTCACAACAGAGCTTTTGGTAATCAAACTTAAAGATTCAAACACACATATCTATGTGTAAATATATTAAGTGCCTATTAGAACCAGGCATCGTTTCAAATGCCCTACAGCTGTTCTACGAAATGTGCAAAACCAGTGAACCAAACGACTGCGATAATTCAGACACGAACACTCTTTCACAAGTTGGTCGCAAATTGCGATCGGAAACTGGATTGAATTAGCTAACCACTCACTCGAGATGTAGTACGTTTGGCGATCTTGCTTCAACTAAATGCTCAATGCCAGGGACTGGCATATTTTATAAAGCTTGTTTGAATTTTTGCTCACCGAATCTGCCCGGTCATTATTACCGGTTGTCAGCGTCAAACGGTTGATAAGGATTTCCCGACTTAAGCAGGGAAAGATTCAAAATAACCATCCACGCGGTTGCCATACTCGCTCCGCTAAGCGTCCCTCGTCCCTACTCACCGGTATGCCGATAGCTAATGTTGTTATTCTGACTGGCAAAATGTTTCCCTACCAGACGATTTGTTTTTTACCCATTTGAAATCACTTCAACAACACGAATGACCCCGGAGCGCCAACACATTCACTCCTCCAGTCAAGGAAGTGCGGTTCTGTGGTACAATACCTTTTCGAGAGTCGTTCGATGATTGATAAGCGTTAGCTTTGCGCCGTTCCTGAACGTTACTTAAGCTAAGCAATACGCGCACCCATCGCACGATCGCGCAAACACGCGACCACCATTCATATGATAATGCGTCGCGCTTCAAGCCCTCCAAAAACCGAGACTTGTGCGCGCTAGACAAACTGAAAATGGAACCTACGAGCACAACCGTTGCTTCAAACGGATCCATACACATCCCTATACATCTATTTTGCTTCCGGATGTGCTAAAAATACAGCACAGGAACTTATTAGTTTCAGTTCCCAAAATACACAAGGTCACAGGTTATCTGCGGATAAAGTAAAAAAAAAATCCTTTCTACGTTCATCCTATCCTACAGCTGAGTTAGATTAAAGGCGCTAAAAGTATTGTGAGGAAATTCTCGATCTGTTTCGGTGCTCATGCATAGCTTAGGTTTGGTGAGTATTTTTGGAAACAATAACCGGAAGTTATCTAATGTTCCGTACGTAGAAAAAACCGTTCCTAAAATTAAGCAAAACGATTATTCATTTATATTCTTTGAAGTTTTCATCTCAACGCATCCTTACATTGTTATGGATTAACATTTTCCGTAGATACGCAAGAGCGTTTTTTGCAAGGAAAGAATCAACGTGCCAGCATCGCCATACAGGATGGATGTTTCCCTTTCAAAGTATCTTCATGTTTCATATGATTACATGAGAGTGCTGCAAGTGAAAGATGCAGTCAGGTTTAATGCTGAAATGAGATGAAATCTGTTATTTTAACATGTAAAATCACCTCGTCAACCAAAATCTACGATACAACTGTTCCAAGAAACATACTGCGCACAGGGTGATCCGACCATTGTTTATCTTTTGACAATTTGACGTTTAGCTCTTTTTTCATTCTCCCACCTCCCGCAACCGTTCGATTCTCTTATCTTCGCTGGTCGTGTGTTTCGTGCCCGTGTTTCGGTGGAAAACATTTCAAACTCAAACACAAATCTAGTCACCGACGACGACGATGCAATGGATCATCTAACTCGCGAACGTTCGACGGCCGTAAAAACGTAAGGTCAGGAAAAACCGAATACAAACCCTCCTAGGCCAAGTGTTGGCCCTTATTGGCAAAAGCGTAGTGTTATGACTCAATCGCTCAAGGACACGATGAAGTCGGCAGGAATCTACTTTCTAGTGATCTGTGCGTTCCTGTTCACCTCGTTCTACAATGTTGCTTCTGACGTGGCCATTCAACGACCTGCCGCAGCAACGCCAGGATTGTCCGGTACAACCGCTTCCGTGATAACAGCAAATCATACGAATACAACTTCCTCGACTGTTGCAACCGGTAGTACAGTCGGTGCAGTATCATCTGCTTCACCCACTCCCGGCCCAGTTACGGATGAAAAGAATGGCACTGCAGTCAACACTGCATCAACGCTAGCGGCAACCGCTACTGCGACAAGTACGGCTGGTGCCAACAGCAGTGCGTCCGTTACCATGTCACCCGAAAAGAGTGCTGTGGAGCAAGAACACTACAGCTCAATGTCGATATTTTTCGTCCTGTGTGTAATTGCGCTCGGCATACTGTTGATTCACATGATGCTACAGACGGGCTTCCAGTACCTGCCGGAAAGTATTGTGGTAGTGTTTTTAGGCGCACTGATCGGATTAATCCTGAATGTATCCTCCGTAAAGCACATCGCCAACTGGGAGCGCGAGGAAGTGTTCTCACCGACCGCCTTTTTCCTTGTGCTGTTGCCTCCAATCATTTTTGAATCGGGGTATAATTTGCACAAGGGCAACTTTTTCCAAAACATCGGCTCGATTCTGGTGTTTGCCATCATTGGAACGACCATTTCGGCGCTGGTGATTGGTTCCGGCGTGTATCTACTCGGTCTAGCGGAAGTTGCCTATCGGTTAAACTTTGTCGAATCGTTCGCCTTTGGATCGCTTATTTCTGCAGTCGATCCTGTGGCCACGGTTGCTATCTTTCATGCCCTGAACGTAGACCCCGTGCTAAACATGTTGGTGTTCGGTGAGTCCATCCTGAACGATGCAATATCCATCGTGCTTACCACAACCGTAATGCCGATGGTTTCGGATTCCGGTACCAATGCCAGCACGGGAGAGTCAATCTTCTCTGCCCTCAACACCTTCTGCATGATGTTCTTCGCATCGGCCGGCATTGGCGTTGTGTTTGCATTAATGAGTGCGCTGCTACTGAAACACGTCGATCTTCGCAAGCATCCTTCGCTCGAATTTGGCCTCATGCTGGTATTCACTTATGCGCCCTATGTGCTGGCTGAAGGTATACATCTGTCCGGCATTATGGCAATTCTATTTTGTGGCATTGTAATGTCTCACTACACCCATTTTAACCTGTCGACGGTGACACAAATTACGATGCAACAGACAATGCGTACCCTTGCCTTTATTGCTGAAACTTGCGTCTTCGCGTACCTCGGGCTGGCCATATTCTCCTTCAAGCATCGCTGCGAGCTATCGTTCGTGATCTGGGCGATCGTGCTCTGTCTCATAGGGCGCGCTTGCAATATCTTCCCGCTGGCCTGGCTGGTGAACCGGTTTCGCGAACACAAAATAACCAACCGTATGGCTTTCATCATGTGGTTCTCGGGGCTGCGCGGAGCAATTTCGTATGCGCTCTCGCTGCATATGCAGTTCTCTACGGAAGAATCCCGGCACGTCGTTATTACGACCACACTCATTATTGTGCTGTTCACAACGCTGTTCTTCGGAGGTTCCACAATGCCGCTGATGAAGTACCTGCAGGGTGGAAAGAAGATAAAGCGAACATCGCGCGCTGGACGCGCCGGACGGAAACGGAAAGAGAAGGCACTGTCTTTGAGTAAAACTCGCGAATGGGGCCAAGCGATCGATTCGGAACATCTGTCCGAGCTGACCGAGGAGGAAGAAGTCAGCTTTACGCAGTCCCGTATCGGAGGATTTACACGATGGGACCGAAAATTCTTTACACCCTTCTTTACGCGTCGTTTTACGCATCAGGTGAGAGTTAATAACCGATTGTTTGTTCCGTTGCATACATACTGATAGTTTTTGTTCTATTAAAGGAACTTCATGATTGCAAGAGTCAAATGGCTGATTTGACCAACAAATGGTACCAGGCTATCAGAATATCACCGGATGATCCGGACGAGGAAGACGAAGATGATCCGGATGCAGACGCATTATCAGAAAGATCCACTACAAATATCGTCTTTCCTGGACCGAGCAGTCGCAGTACAAAATCTTGATCCACTGAAATGCCCGGGCACGCAATACGCTCCTTGCCGGTTCCTACGTCACCAACATCGTCGGTGGCGGATCCGCCCGTCGGTAAGGATGCCGGAGTTGATTGCCTTCCCGGGAACGATGGGCTGTACGATACGTCGCCCCTGCGTACGGTCGATTTCCTGTAAATGTCGATTTTCCAAAGCCGGATTTACGTGGATGCTGTGAGATGTTGTTATACGAATTATACCAATACGTAAACCATACCAAAACACTTGGAAAACAAAATAACACGTGCCCAATATTATCGGCTAGTGACAAGCATATTTAACGACAACGGGTACTGGTGTCGTACTTGGTGGTGCAAGTTTACAAACAGGAAAGGAAAGTTTTAGCTATCTTTTTTAATCTTATAAACAAATTACGTGTATGTAAATTAATAATTGGGTGATAATTCGCTAGTCAAAAGCAGGGGAAAGGGAACGTTTAACTCAGAACAATGGGAACATATTCAGGCGCGCTTTTTTTTTCTTGATACCGGCTAGCATCGAATGCGGGCCATATTCAGCTAGGTTTTGTAATAGACAATTTCAATATAGCCATACACGTAGCTGATACTACAATTTTTCACCCAGTAATGAATCTTACCAACGATACGATACGAATCTAGTATTTCAACATATAGATAGGGCAATAATCAAGGCTTATTGCAACACATTATTACAGACATAAATATTGAAAGCTCATTCATAGCGTAATACGGCAGAAACAAAGAATTTAAAGTTAACGCACAGCAAGTATTGTTATTTTGAGGAGATACAAAATTATCACTATTATTTACGCTTACAAATTATCATCCTTCTTATCGAGAGGCACTAAGATAGTCATCAGAGCAAGCATCATTAGTGTGAGCAGAGCATAAATTTGCCAGAATCTATAGTAAACTCGCTCAATAGTAATGTTTAGAGGCAGCGCTCAGGTTTACGTATAACCGCTCTTCCTTTTCTTACTCCCTTTTCCAGTAACGCACAGAGTGGGGCTTGTTTTTTCGTTTCTTTACGGGGATTGTTTGTTTCTCTAAGCTATCGTTACAATAAACAACACTGTTTCGCAATTGGTTGCAGTAACAGCAACTACATCAAGCTGTTCGGAGACGTTTTATTTGAATTCCTTGGTTCAAACATTGGGGAGGCGCTTCGTTAGCAATAATTGCTACCTTGCCTTTCTAGATAAGATAAGGCCCCAGGAGGAGCAGGTTACATAGAGTAGCACGACATGGCACCATATGGAGGTGGGTAATCTAAAGTCTTGCCTCCCTGGGGGTCTATGTTATGAAAATGGAACTAGTTTGTACTATTGGAATAAAACATGAAAAGTCCCAGGCTAATGAAAATAAACTTTGCCGATGGGATTTTGAGATTTTTCTACCGTCCGAATCTTGTAACAAGTTTTCTGAAAATATTTTTCCGTAGTTACAACATTTGATTGTAGTTCATATTGAAGTGGAATTTAAAAATAAACCTTCTGCAAGAGAAAGAATGAAGAAGGTTTGTGATGAAATATGATAAAATTTTAAAGAACTCCGAAAAAAGTAAATTAACGGATAATAAACCCTGTTCCAGCATCAACCAACAGCACCAGCTACACTCGATGTTGCAGATCGAATCGATGAAAGTTTCATCGATTTTCACAATGCTAGAAAACTATCAATCCGGGCTTTCCCTCTTTGAACATTCCGATCATACAAAATCAATTTAAATCAACAAATTGGACAATTGCATTAAAGAAACTATCAATCTCTATAAAGTACACCAATTTGATGAAATATAGTTGTTAAATCGATCGAAATTGCGCAACACAAAAGCCATCGGCAAAGCAAAGAGTGGGGTAGATGAAAATTGCCATTTCGACTCTACCATATAAACCAAAGCACACGCACACACCAACACGCAGAAAAAACTATTTTGACATTACAGCAAAACAACACAGCGATCAAAAGTTGTAAATTTACTAATCGCAAAGCAATCGACCGCAAACCAAATCAACTTTTTCCGCCCCATTGTATCGAGAAAGATTGACAATTTCTGAATTAACCCTCTTCTAGCGTACCTACCTGGACAGCGTTCGTGTTTGCATGCCAGCCATTTCGAAGGACGGCCCTGTTCGTTACTGCCGTTGCTGTTGTTATCGTCGCTGCTGACACGGCATAAATGTTTGGATACCGATCAGGGCGCGTTCTGCGGTGCAAAGGGAAGTAAAGGGCTGCAATCCAGATCGAAGGATTGCGTAAAACGAACCTCCGACGGTAAGACAAGATGGCTAGCAACAACGCGATGTACATCCGGCAGCAGATGTCGGCCCTGCTGGGCAGTACCTCGACTTCGATAAAGTTCATCTGCATAGCGACGCTGGTCGGATATATGATATCCTTCTCCGAGCGGATATCCGTACTACTATGCGTTACACCCGGTTACCTGATGCCACCGACGTTCTGGATATGGACTATCTTTACGTACTTCTTCATCGAGCAGCACTTCTGGGAGGTGCTAGTGGATCTGGTGACGGTTGGACTGTGCGGCAAGCTAATCGAACCGTCCTGGGGCCAAATGGAAATGTTGCACTACTTTGCAATCACCAACACCGGCGTGGCCATCTTGACTAGCTTCTACTATTTGTTCTACTCGATGATAACCAAAGATGCGGAGATTCTATTTAACGTTCGTATTTATGGGCTTGCTGGAATGAATGCAGGTGAGTTAATGTTAATGCGGTATTATTCTGCTAACCGCTAACTTGTCTGCTCGTCTTCTTACCATTACAGCAATTAGTGTAGCCGTAACGCAGATAATGCCCGACCATCTAATAGCCAGAACACCGCTCGGTAAATTCTCCAACAGGTATGCTTGAAAAGAGCCCCATTCCTGTATTTCGATTGCTTACAAATGTTGTTGTGCTTTGCAGAAATGTACCACTGACCGTTGTCATAGCTTCAATTTTGCTATGGGCTTGCGGGTTACTAGATGGAACCTACCCTGCAATGTTTGCATCGGGACTGTACGTTTCGTGGGTTTATCTACGATTCTATCAGCGGCATTCGAACGGTACACGTGGTGATAGCGCCGAAAACTTCCGCTTTGCAAGCTTCTTCCCGAACGTCTTGCAACCTTTCATTGCGGTCATTGCAAACCCAGTATATCTGGGCTGTTTGCGAATAGGGCTAGTGAAACGGTTGAGTCCACAGCAATCAAACTCATCTTCGCTGCAATCGATCAGTGTACAGTTGCCAGGTGTGGATCCACACGATATGGAACGACGCAGGTATGTCGATTATATTACATTGAATAGGTTCGCAAGCTTACGATAAGCATCCCATTTTAGGCAAATTGCTCTAAAAGCATTAAGCGAACGGTTGTCCAAAACGACGGACTCCAGCCGTCAGAACACCGTTCCGAAGTCATTTCCACAAACTACCACCGGAAAGCACCATCATGGGCATCATCATGGTCATAATCACGGGCATGGTCACAGCCATGGGCATAGTCACCAGCAACATCAGCAGCAGTTCGGTGGGTTACCACCGTTTCAAGGTTTCCCTATGACGGTGGATCGTCCCGCGATAGCATTACCTCCGCCACCATCGATGATCGTGACGAGCAATAGTGGTAACGTTGGTGCATTACCAGCCAAACCAACTTTGCCCAGCACGGCTAGTCTCCCGTCCACTGCACCAGTGAACAGTATGTCCACGTCCTCTTCGGCGAGCGCGAACCTTATTAACCTTGACGCAACCGATGCTAGCAGCAGTAGTGGCGGTATCCTACCCGGGGGACCACCAACGTCCACGATATAAACGGATCGACGTCCCTATCCATCCGGTCACACAACTCTAGTACCATAACAAGCCTTCGGCATAGCTTTAAGCGTTGTTCTGTTTCGTATTTGTTTATTTTTCCACATACAATACCATCGTAACGTGTTTCGTGTAGAAGTTTTATTTTCTTGTTCTACCAATGAAACCACGACGACAGATTCAAAAGGACAACGGCTGCTGTCACGTTACCTTGGCACTGCGCTACTGGATACACATTTGAATCTAGATTAATATTGATTTCAAAAACACCCGTGGACCGTGGACCGTGTGCCGTGAGCAAACGCAAAGTATTTGCGCTTTTCAAATTAGTGACGATACGTATATGCTTTGATTACAATCCAATTAAGTATGTGTTGGCGAGTCAAAAGGAGGAAACGTTGGCAGATGATATTATTGCAGCGTTTGATGATCGATCTAATTCTTCAATCCTCAGTATATCTGAAAAAAAAACACAAAGAAATGGAAATAATACATTAACAGTTGAGTCAAATGAACGCATGGTTTGTGTTTGAGCTTGAGAAAAACTAGGGCAATATGAATGTTGATTTCGTGGTTGTGGCGCCAGTATTTTCGTCGAAGCACCAGTATCAAATACTATTAACGAGTTAACGTTTAGTCTTTATGAGAAAGACCATATACGGAAATATTTTTCGGAACAAAATAATAAAAAAAATCTTTTAAGACACAGTCAAATAAATGCGAAGCCATTTTAAACTCAAATTATGTTCAAGCCCGTTACACGTTTTGTGTAAGTTTTCCAAAACATAATAAACAAGGTTGGATGTGCATTTCGTTTGTCTGAAAAATGATTCACATCAAAACGGGCATTTTGAAATTACAGATTCAAAAAAAAACCGTTCGACAATTCAAACGTCACCACTCGATTCAACACTTCAAGCAGCTCCTGTAAACCATCACAATTTCTGCATTATTCGCGGTAACAAGCGCCATCACAATATCCCTGCTTCGCCGTAGCTAGGCATAGCGTACAAACTTTGCTTAAAGCGAAAAACCCGCTCGTTGCTTTTGAAGATAAAGCTAAGCATTTCGGTGTACTGTGGAATAGAATCTTAGCTACAAACCGGTGGACGCTAACAATCTAGATTTGTGTACTGCACAGGTAAGTTAGGGTGCCGCCATCCGATGCCCTCAAAACGATGCCGCCGC
>KI422599.1:38417-69128 GCA_000473375.1 Anopheles culicifacies | reverse complement strand
CTCAACAACTGCAATAGCCACTTCCGCAACAACCACAACTCCTGCAACCAAGTATGCCCGGGATAAGGCAAAATACAAGGAGGAAATGCCTTGTAAATTATGTAATTTTGAACTATTTTCTTCGACACACGCGGTGTCGACCATACGGCTGCGTAGCCGTCATAATGGAGTAAATAAATAAATAAATAAAAAATAAATAAATAATAAATAACAAAACTACGTATGTAAAATATTGGTTCAGTTGTTGATTTTTTTCGGTCGTGAGTAGTCAATACCAACTGATGGCGCTATTTAATCGTTTTAATTTTTTTTATCACATTATTTTGTGATGTTACAGTCTTATAATTGAGCTTATCAACACTTAGTGTAATGAAAATATTTAAACATTTAAAACAAAAATATCATTCGTTTTTTTTAATACAGCTCCACTCGAACGCGAACTCAAAAATGTTTCAGTATGATCAAACTACTATGTATCCATGTATGCGTATGTATAGCTGGAGATTTTACAGCAACCGTGCTGCTAAAACAGGACCTTTCAAGTTGAGAGCCATTTTGAGCCACTTTTTATCGGCATTTTGGGTTTGCTCTGCTTCCAGTTTGCAACCTTTTCCAGACGGCTTTGTTGAATTCTGCTAAATTTCGTTTCTTGTTTTCATGATGTTTCGTTTTCATCTTTGCCGTACCATTCATTTTAGAGCAGAAGCGACTTTTTCTTCTTTTGCTGCTCTGAGCCTTTCCTTGTGTTTTGTTTCGTGTCTGCTGGTTTGGCCATCGTTGGCAAAAAGAAAACATTCAACCAATTTGGTATTTCGTTGCGATATGCCTACCAACGGCCAAATCCATTGAACGCATTTGCCTTACTGTCAGATTCTGCGATCGGTGATACTGCCAAAGGGTTAAATTGTTCATTGACTCGAAATTGCAGGGTTCCTCTGGAAACTTTTTTGTATTGCTGTTCTTATTGTTAATGGTGTTGTTGATGACGGCAGCACACTGCAATCTTTGCGGCGGCCATCGACTCAACAACCTACATTTTTCTTGTGGACTGTGCATTTTCTCTTCCCTGTACCATCGCTACGAGTTACCTCTGTTAACGTTGTCGCCATCATTAAAGACATGGTAAAAGCTTCAACCGTGAAACTGGAATCGCAAGCTGCATCCTTTATAATTTATGTTGGTTGCGTGATTTGTTTTTCAGTAGCACTTTGTTCAACTAACTGGTTAGTAGGACGAGTAGGCGAGGCTTAAGTTCCGAACAGAAGATGTGGTTTTATGTAAATTTCATCAACGCTTAACAGGGCGATGGTCGTTTTGCTAAAGCTTAGCTACGTATTTCAAAAGACTATTTCAGCAAGCTCAATTGTTGCAATCATTTTAAATTACCATTTTGTTCTCTTTTTCAGTTATTTTCAGAATTTTGTTCATTACGGAGACATTAAAACTGCGCAAACATGGATGCCAACAACTTTGTGATGTCTTCCTACCA
This sequence comes from Anopheles culicifacies, assembly GCA_000473375.1. Lineage (NCBI taxonomy): Eukaryota > Metazoa > Arthropoda > Insecta > Diptera > Culicidae > Anopheles > Anopheles culicifacies. Next base: position 67,639 of record KI422599.1, on the reverse strand, counting down.
ATTCGTTAACTCGATTGCCTCCTGCTATCCTAACAATGCACAAAACACAAATAGCTCACCGAATACGGCTGGAAGTCAAGGTGGTCAAAGCGATGGATACTTCCCAACCTCGGCATACACTCCAAATATTTATCCCGGCACACCACACCAAGCGCACTACAGCGCTCAAACGTACAACCCGCTTGCAGGTGCCGGAGCAACCAGCGTGAACAGTGCTAGTGCAGGCGCTGTGGGTGGCGGACATCAGCCAAGCGACATGGTCGATTACACACAGTTACAACCACAAAAATTCCTCCTCTCACAACAACAGCAGCAACAACAGCAGTCCGCCCTTAGTTCGCAAAGTTGTAAATATGCCAGTGATGGTCCTAGTACAGGTACAAATGTAGTTAATAACAACAATAACAATAGCACCACAAGTCCTCAGGATTTGAGTACGGCCGGTGGTGGAGGCAGTGGCAACGGAGCAAATGATGGCAATAGTGGTAGGACCGAAATCTCGCCAAAACTGTCACCAGGTTCGGTGGTAGAAAGTGTAACCAGATCACTAAAATCTGGCAATCCATCCACGGCCGTGAGTTCAAGCAACACAAACAACAATACCAGCAACATTAGCAATCGAAACCAAGTGAATCTGCCGCTCGGTAGCCCGGAGGATGAATCGGATGCTAGTGATGATGATAGTGGTACGGAAGGAGGCAGCTCGCAGGGAGGCGGTGGAAATGGTGGCAAAAAAGGAGGACCCCCGCCCCACATCTATCCATGGATGAAACGTGTGCATATCGGACAAAGTGAGTAGCATTCTTCGTATTTTAAGACATAATGTGTTTTAAGTACCAACATTCATTTCAACAATTACTGCACTTATGGGACTAGGAACATTATGGAAAAATAGGGTACATCGCAATCGAAGTGTAATACAGAACATTTTTTATAATACGGCTAAATGCTACCCGCAGTATCATATAAACCTTTTCAAAACAGTTTAATTGATCAAAGATAACATTTCTTTCCTATTCGATAATCCATTTGGGATGGCGCGCCTGTTAATAACATTTATAAAAAAAAACTCTTAAGGAAACATACACTTCAATCATCCCCGTGCATAACAAACATGAAATTCATCATTCAATCACTTCTCACCTGTCAATAACAGCCGACTTAATGATCGTACACTTCTGTGTACCATCACTACGTACCAGCATTGGTCGAGTCTTCCTATTCTTTTAAGCCACACATACGCACGCACGCACGCACGCACGCACACGCACACACACACACACACACACACACACACAATACTAGCTATGCTGTGTAAATGATAAAGAATGATCTAATACGAGTGTGCTAGCATCAGCACGAGCAACATGTGAAACAGAGGGGTGAAAATTGATGAAAAAACAAACAAAAATATTTCTCAAGATAAACATACTTAACCATACACACTTCCAAACTGTAACATGCGGATCATTGGTGTACCAGTAATGAAGAGGCGGAGAGGAAACTGCAAAATGCACAGGGCAATGCGCGGCATTCAATCCTTTTGTTCTCACACTAATCATTTTCATCACTCTTGAAGAACCAAGCAGTGCTTCATGCGTGGAAGATGTTTCTCGAGGGAAGCTGTTTGCATTTACTCATCGTGTTCCACCCGCCAGTCAGCAAACATTGTACGGTAGCCATATACTAGGCTGTATTTGTTTGGTATACTCTACCATCGATCGCACATCGATCGCCCTATCTGTCGGTGCTGGCGATGGATGGTTTGTATATTTACTATAAACCGTTGAGAGAACGAGAGAATCGCCACATTCTAATTCTGCGGCACATTACTAGGCTAATATGGAGGGCCCATAAGGCGGAATCGGTGTTGGTGCAGCCAACTGTCGGTAGTGGATGACGCTACTTCCGCCACTTTGGGTCGGAATCGTCGATGAGCGCAACAAGTGTGAATGACGAAATAGAACCGATGGGCAGCGTATGATACATTTTTCAACCTTTCGCATTATATGTGGACTGCTTCGTCCATGAACAGCTGTAAACGGTTGAACGAGACCATTAAAAACAAAGCATAATTTAAGAGCTGACGACGTATTCCAGTCACACCGTGATAGATATGCAAGCCTTCTCACATACCGTAAGGTAATATTTAAAAGAATTTTATTAAATGTTGCCAAGCAATTCTTAAACTATTCAAACTATTAACGATGCTTCAAGATACAGACGATCCTCCAGACGATTCTTCTATTTCAAATGTTCGCAAATTCATCTCATAATTATCAGGTTTTAATATGTAAATTCCGTTTAAATTTTCATATTCATTCCACGTCATATCCATTTTCAAACTACCCATACGAGGAAAAAAAAAAGAAATTACATGCTGGGTCATTCATTTAGAAATCTTGTATAAGAATATTATTACACAACATGATTTTGGTAACAATGCATTTTTTCATAGTTTTAATACCTAAAGTTAGACAATTGATCCACACTTGAGCTCAGTTCAAAAATAATTGCTTATTTTACCTATTCTACAATTCATGATGGCAAGCATTTTTATAACGTTCCGATTTACATTTTTTCGGTAAGGCATATCTTTATCAACAACGCGCATTATAGCGCACTCAATGTGCAGGTATTGCTTTCTTCATCAAGTATTTCTATAGAGAGCATCACGCCAATCTACAAAATATCAAAATGGTATCAAAATGCTATCTAGTCTATACTCCCGTACACTGAACTGACTACACTGAAACCTACAGTGAAACAACAAAAAAAAAGCTTCGTACGAGACAACTGAAGGGACACACATATTGAGAATACAGCTTATTTTGGGAATATGAGAGGCAAAGCATAATGTATTGTTTTAGTATTGTCTATAACAAGTAAAACACGTATCTCAAATGAATTGAAAGTCAATAGCATGAAATTATTGCTTACTTTGGAAAAGTCAGTGTACAAAAGGCATATACAGCTGTGGGGATCCATCTTTGGGAGATTTCGTAAATAGTAATGAGACAAAAACAATAATGCAAATTAAGAAACTATCAAAATGTGCACCTTTGACAGACTTGCTTTACACAAGGAAGCCAGATACGACAGACTATTTATGTGTTAGCCACTTCACTACCTGAAAAGACGGTTTAGAAGATTCCCCAAACCAAGGTAGTCCTCTATGATACTTTATTCCACCGAAAAAACGATAGACATATGAGCTTAAGATTTTTTTATCTATATATGACGTAATATAAAAATTCAAAATTTAACAATACCATGTCATCCCGTTCTTGATTAATAAAAAAAAACCAAATTTAAAGATCGTTAAACTTCTCTTTACATTTTCATATTGTTATTAGGTATTATTGTATATGATTTGAAACAACTCACGCTCGAAGGACATTACATCAAGACAAAGTTCCAATCAGTAGTTGACTTTCTTTGAATCACTTCTACATTTTGCATTGACAAATAATCATTATTTCTTCTACGACACCCACATGATAATAAATATTAATGTATAGGTAAGAAATCATCAGGAGAATTATTGAGTTTAACAAGTATCATTGAAAGTAACGATAAAACTTACAAAATTTCATGAAGTTACAAAACTCATAAAAAAAAACTTTTGCTACAAGCTACGACACGCAACTAAAACTTATAAGGATTGATTGAAACGAAATTGTTGGGTAGTACTGCAAGCACCACGTTATCTGGATAACTTATTTTGTCCATGTCAAGAACCGTGTTCTTCTTTGTGGTACTCGTTATTGACTCAAAAATTACGTGAAAATCTGATGAAAGTAATTTTCGATTAAAAGCAATTTACCCAACCCATTTAATGTTCAACCGAACGTTTGACCATGTTCATCTCTGTGCTTTCGACTACAACTGCTAGTCCTGTTTGTCCATTTTGTGAGAGTTTTTTTTTTTATCGCGGCACGTTAAGCTAGAAGGACCGCGATCACTTAAATAACGATGATGAAAATCAAATTAAATTTTTCTCCACTTGGCTGGCAACTGGTTTCCTCCATGCCTTGCAGCATTTTTACGTTCTTTTTTTCATTGCAATTTTCTTGTTACTTGATTCGCGACATTCGAACAGCCCGAATTTCTTGTAGCGTATTGGCGGTCGTGGGTAAAAAATAATCAAAATCTGAACTCATGAGCATGATAATTTGCATTTTTGGTGAGCTTCGATGTTGCAATTTGCCTAACTACGGCTTATGTCCTGAAATAAGAGTACGTTGTCCCCACTGATAATGGTAGGGTAGCTGTGTTCCATGGTTACTATCGCGGACCATGAGTGGTGCTGGGTTATTAGTCTTTACGTTTTACTTATATCATTTGCGATGCGATCATTGCATTTGCACTTACATTTTGAGATGGTTCTTCGTTTTTCGCCATTCCGAAATAAGGTTAAAAAAATCTTTGGCTGGTTGCATTCAGGGATTTCACAATAGCTAGCAACAAACAATTTTTCTTAGCAAAACAACCTAAAAAAGCGTGTTTACATGATTGACTTTTATTTGACTTTGATAAATTGTTGGAAACATTTTCTTTCCAAACAAAACTTTTGCTGAACATAATAGAGTTCATATTCTAAATATTATGTGATAGTTTTCATTTCGTTTTTATTTATTTTTAAACGCTGCTCGACTCTGACGACGAACAAGATATTTTTGGTCGACGGTACTCCGGAAATCATATGTTAATAATAAATGCTAAGGTGGATAGGACGTCAATCAACTGTTAAGCTAAGACTCTGTTCGTTCTATCTTTTTGATGGATTCATTCCAAACAAATCCTCATCGTCAACGTTTATGAATTAGTATAAAGAGGGTTGCATTTCACCCTGTCATTATTTCCACGCACATCCTATGTATCAAAATTACATTACATTACATTACAAAATGACAGTACATTTCTAGCAAAGCAAAAGGTAATTAATAGCGGCACGTGTAAAAAAGAGCAACAACCAAAATATTTTTTTTCGTCTTTGTGATTCATAAAAAGATGAATAACAAACAATCGTGACGCTGGAGTTAGGGAATGAGTACGACAAAGTTGGATCTGTTCAAAGAAGTGGTGAACTCGTAAACCAGAGTCAAATCTGCCCTTCAAGGTATTCTTAATCTCCTCTGTATTGTATATCTGATAAAACCATCGCAAAGTGCATCTTCATCTGAGCATCCCTTCGTCGCAAGCCGTATGTTCATTGCATCGGATTGCATACTGAGCTTGAGAAAACTTTTTTTTCCTGCATTCAAGCTGTTTGCTGATGCACCTGTATGATGTTAGACTGGTGATGGGTTGAATGCATACATTGTGGTGTATAAATCAATCAAAACAACCAAAACTAAGGAATGCATATTTTTGGGTATCAAATTGTGAACCACGGTTCAATATCGTAAACAATAAAACACAAACACACGCAACAGACATATTATTACATATGCACATTTCGTTTGCATACTATATTGCGTTTTGATGGACAATTTCTTGATGCGTTGTAAAGAAACCTGTTTTGCCATGCCTTTCTGATAAAGATATGAATTTTCATACGCATCTACGTATTCATACATATTAACCTTCTCATCTGGATCAAAATTTGCCCTACGATCACTCGCACGTTCGATATAAACAATTGAATAAATCAATGTTTCGCTGAGGAATAATGAACAGTTATTCCATATATGCAAACAGAAACTTCTGTCTAGCAATGAATAAGGCCTTGCGAAATGTATTAAACAGTTTTACGTAATTTCAACTTTGAATGAGAAATCACCCGTGTTCTGCCTGGTCAACCGGTTATTATAGGTTATACATTGTTGGTGTCAAAATGTTCACGCACTGAACTATTTTACTTTTTTTTCTTTTTTTCCAACATCTCTCAAACTTTTTTTTTATGTTATAGTTATGTATGTTAAGATATGTTTCAACCGAAGTAATATACAACAATAATTCAAATATCATGAAAAATCATTGTAACTCTTCGAGCGAATCTACTGATGATCAATGATCACTTAGCCTTGAACTTGCCTTGGAAAAATGATAGATTGTCTGTGATAAATAACAGCGGTGCGCTAGTACAGGAAGTTTTCATAAGCGTTTGTATAAGTGTTCAATTTCTGTTAATTTTCCTTTTTTACAACGATTCCACTCGGTACTCGGTAAAACATAATCAAACTCGGAAACATGATCGACCACACTTACATTCCATACGCTTCGGACCGGCATGTGAAAAATGATCATTATTAATTTCAGATTAGATTCGCACATTTTAGCATTTTCATTTGAAATTATCGTGGATTTCTTTGCATGCGTCCTTTAATTCATTTTCTCCTTTTCCTTGAAGAGTTATTGTCGCGTGTTTTGGCTACTACTTATGGGTGCAATGTTCCACAAGAGCCATGTATTATTCTTTACTGCAAATTCGTTGCACACTTGTAACGAATCCTGTAGCATTTTGCTGTCCTTCCCGCTCGGTACTGACCGGGTACTACCATACGCTCTGTTTCATTGATTACAAACCTCGCTGAATTAACGCTCATAGCCAATCTCGTACCCTCGTACACAGCACCGCACAAATGATTTATGATCAAGAACTGCCCGAAGCCCGTCGCTCTATAGTCCGGGAAGCAAACAAGTTCGATGACGTATATGGTGAGTTTCTGGTTGCCACCACGCTTGTTTTGCTGAGCGACCAGGTTCCTATGAATGAAGGTGAAAAAGTGCCTTCATTCCCGTGTCGACGAATTGCATATGCCTTTCCAGTTATCTAATTGTGGCTTTTACTCCTGGGACACTCCACTAAGTTGCACATTGCGGAAGAGGTTTTTCTTCCTATGTTGTCAAACACACACAGCAACAGCTTTCATAATTTTATCCTCGTTTTAAGGTATGTTCTTTAATATCAGCTGACCGGACAAAGGTAGAATGATAATGTGTACACTTTTGTCTATCGAAATTCAAACATCTGTGCTCGGTAAGAGACAGAGTAGTAATACCAAACAATCACTTGGCTCTGACTCCTCTCAATCTACGACACCGTTTGACCTGAGGTTAAAGATTTTTCTGTACTTCAAATACCCTAACGCGCTGTACAGGTACTGCAGGCTGACACGAAGATGCCCATTTGAACGGCCCGTTCCTAACAGCCACAGTGCAAAGGTTTGCCCCGGACCAGACGAACCGTTTATCTTTAACAGCCCGCAAGGTTAAGGATGCTATTGTCGTACAAAAGATTTGATAAACGCCCCAGAGTCGGTGTTTTGACTTAAGTAAAATTTATTACTTTATTTCGGACATTCCTTCTCGCCCGGGCAGTGTGTCGTGCGTCGAGTGGCTTTCGTACCATTTTTTCACGGTGGTAAGATTATTATCATTGAACCCAAAGACACCGCCACTCAAAAAGTGTGTAGAGTACCCTTAATCTATACCCGGTTGAGTGCAGCAACCGGTGATAATCTCGCGTATTCGTGTAAAAAGATATCCTAGTAGCGATTACGCAGAACTTGTGCATTGCACGGTATTTTATGCATCTAAAAAGGAAAACATACCAGCTACAGTAGTGTACAAACGTGCGTCAAAGAGTTGTTTCTATTTGGGTGCCCGATACTTTGGGATTGATCCACATGCCTAGTCCCATTTTCACAAGGGAGTTTTACGGCTTTGTGGAAGCCAAAAAGGTAGAGCTCATAATTCAATCGCTGATTTATTGCTCGTTCAAGGATCGAAATGAATGAAAAAAAAAAACACTACTCACAAGCAGTACTGCAGCAATGCCTTTCGTTTAATATGTGGCTCGAAGTGTGTGAAGCAAAATTAGTAGAAATTTTAATACCTGATGACACTTTCTGAATCCATTCGCAAGCTGTTGTACGGTACTTCCCAATGGAGCAAGGTGATGGATGACCTGTCGGATATCGCTAGCCGTGGGCATCTTTTTCCATACCTTGACTTTTTCTCTCTTCTGCTATTTTATAACACAACGTAGCAATGCCGGTCAAGTTGTTAGTTGAATATATTGCCTTTTTTCGTGTCTATGGCGCTTCCTGCATCATTTTATGGACGACTTTTAATTCTTGGTTTAAATTAATTAGTATAATTTTCCATAATAACATTGAACATTAACATGAACGCATATAATAAACATAAGATGCAAATGATTAAGAAGATAAAATTCCTAGAGATGAAAAATTGTTTCAGAGGTGGCCCGGTAAGAAATAGGTGTTGGCACCGGTTTTCCACACGACGGACAGTGAATAAAATCTCATCCGGACCGTTCCCCCATAACAAGCAATGACTATGCTTGGTAAAAAAAGGAAAATACCAGTTTAACGACAAGGCCCGTCATCAAACAAAAACCAAAAACAAAATGTTTTAGAGAAAAGATTGGGTTTCTGCTATGTTCTAATTGCTTCTAGATTTGTGAAAAAAACTGATTTTAAGTTTGTGAAAAAACGGATATAAGACACATAAACGCTTTTCATTTACTAGAACTAAACACAATTCAAACATATTCAGATTCAAAATAGTACCGTTTGAAATACATAACAGAGCTAGAAATGCATATCTCTACACATTAATAAATTGCTAAAGATACTTTCTACATAGCATGCATTGGAGGGTTTTATTTCTATTCAACCAAACTTATATGAATTCCACACCATACAGCACGGAAAAAATATCCTTTAGATTGAAACCAGGGTCTTGGCAAAAAACCCCAATAAGAAAAAAACCCCAAGCCAATAAGAAATAATCGTACTTGCTAGCACTTGAAAGCCTCTATTCATTACGGACACAGTTTCAAACAAGTGTTCAATGTATCGTAAGCGTGCCCAACATACCACCACCAACTTTAAAGTCGCAAAAAAACAAAAACGACAAAGACTACAGCTTTAGTTTTCCGTATGCATGAAAATAAATACAACCTTCAACAACAAGTTCAGCCTGCTGACCAGCATGAAACGAACAACATCTTATGGACCCCGATTCAAACCATTCCTGCAAATGCCTTTCAAGAACACCCAGAGATCTGAATCTGAAGCCAAAAGAAAAAGGGCAAAATTTCAAATTAATTTTAAATCGCACGCCATTATCCGTTTAGGCCCTGCACACGGCTCAAGCACGACTTCACGTTTTCTTATAAGCACTTCTATTGATTGTTGGTTCGATTAAACACGCTCCTACCACGAACAAACAGTTATGTATGTATAGGTGGGGTTTCCTTACAACATAACTTTTCGCATATGTGCATAAGTTTGAGAAAATCAGCAAATATTATTAAAAATGTTGAAATTACAAATACAAATAAAAGCGAGCAACTTATTGCCAGTTATTGTTCTCCGTCTTCTTCCGTGATGCAACCGCTATGTTCCTGAAGTCTATCTGCATCCCGTATGCTGACGATCTATGCATATTTATGCGCATCGAAACTGTAACTGGCTGTAATAATCTCCAAAAAATACTGTGATAACTTCTCCAATTGATGTAGTTAAAATCATCTTAGTAGTATCGTTATAGACAAATGTTGCGTGTTGGGTGAAAACGAAAAATGAAAAGGAATTCCGACGAATTATTATCATATTCTTTTGAATGAATATAAAAGCTCATTCAGGCCCGTAGTCCTGGGGTTGTTCTGGGTGATAAGTTAGCTTTTAATGCCCTGTGGAAAAACAGACACTTTTCACTATTCAAATTCATTATTTCTCAATACGTCCGCTCGGCAGCTTAACAGTGTCCTTAGATGTTCGACATTAGTCACTCAATACATCCGTTATAACGGACATTTGTTAATTAAGATGCATAAAAATGTTTTCAAAGATTTTTATTTCAGCTTTTCTAGAATTCTAGAATCACTTTGTTTAGTTCATAGTGTTGCTACAATCTCGAGAGGGTTAGACTTGCCATTTCTAGCTTCTGTGACCTGGTTTTACCCACAAAAAGATATTCAGTCCTGCGCATGGTTCGAAAGGGAATAAAAAATAAATAATACACTAAACAAATAACTGAAAATTTTGTACAAATGAAAATGTATGTAAAATCATTTTATAATCAATGGTTCAATTACAATGTTGTAAGCACAATCAACAGGCATACTACAATATGGTATATCATATATTTTCTAGACCGGTAGTGCCTGAGCCAAAATAGGAGTAAATTGAAAAGAAATCGAACGAAACCTGCATTACCGGTGTTCAGCGCGCCGAGAAAAATAAAACTATATTTGGCAAACATTTTTTCGATTCATTACATATTTTGTATGTTTTGTATGCGTTCATTTTCAGTCGGCACGCTATTCATGCCCAAAATGATGTCTGCACACCAGGAAAAAAGAAACTAAAAATGTGCGTCTCGTGTGAACTTGCCCGAAGGAATGAATTTCATTGGGCGCGATACTGTGTTTGCATGCTTCCTTTTCGTGCATTACAAACATATTCCATCGGTTTCAACGGGTGCCCTCCATATTGAGTTGCACTGCAATATGCGAAGCATTTAATCGCAATGTCTTGGGGTGTAACGATTTTGTTTTTATTTTGTTGTTTTGTTCGATTTTTAAAACCCGTTTCAAAAGCAATGCTTGGGTACATGAAAGTTCTTGTTGCTAAATAAGAATCTTTTGCTTGGTTGGGCTACCTGGCTACCTGGAACGATGCAGCTAATAAGTCTTTGTTTTTTTTTTTCAACTTTGGCACACCAACGCGAAACGAAACAATTTTGTATATATGTTTTTATTCCCAAAAGAAATGGCATGGTTGAAATTGAAATGTCATTATTCCTTGCTTCATTTCTTTACTGTTTATTTACTGTTACCTGAAGTTAAACCTAGCCACACTTCCTATATTATTTTACAAGAAGAAGAATAGTAGTACATTCGTTATTGCATCGCGGTTTCGTTATGAAACGGATGGTTTACATTTGTTTTATTTTTCATATTCAGTCGTCATATTGTAAATCAGTGATTTACAAAATCAATGTGAATCAATGTGAATGTGAATCAGTTAATTTATTTTATGATTTTATTATATTGATTTTATCAACCGCACATATCATAGTTACTGGTTATTTTTTTGCCAAACATAAAATAATAAAATGGGCCCACAATGCAATCGATAATGTGTGACTCCCTTATAAACAGATTCTCTGACCTAGGATAACAAACACATTAATAACTAATGAAAAAGGGGAAACGCTAAAGCAAGCAACCGCTTAAATATAAAAAATGCATTATTTCACATGCCACCAACACCCATGGCTCATTCAATATACGGTTCTACACATCCGATTATTTCGCACAGTGTTCTTTAGGTCGTTTGCAGGTTTGCCCAAAGCACAAGAATTGTTTCTTTTTTTTAGGTGGCTCAGCTACCGTCCGCACCGCTTCCGCTCGTTTCATGTATCATTGATTCGCTAGTAAATTTGTTACGGCAGATCTAGCTCTGTGCGATTCGTTCACTTCTTAAACCATCCACGACTCAAAACACAACATGTTCACCTTCCTTGAGAACATCAATCCTCCAAATCAATAAATCGTCGCAGACTTGTAGGTGGGAGAGATGCCAGGAACGGTTGAGATTTTTTTTAATTTCATGTTTTTTTGTTTTTTTTATCAGCGAGACTAGAATTATTGGTTTTGTTCCTTGCCACTTTCTTTTGAAAGCATGGAAAAACATAGTCATAGCCTTAGAAAATCATGTCGCTGTCAAACCGTCGTAGGAGTGAGTGTTCCCTTGATTGCAACGAAAATAAACCGAATGGCAAGTCAATATAAGATGAGGGAAAACACTTTTCAAATGTCGTCGACTGCACCTTGTTGTGAAGGAATTGCTAAAATTTGCCTTCAAAATGGCATGCGAAAATGTGAAGCCATGATTAATGATCGGCTGGGTAGCTATTCAACAATGTAGCTGTTTCTTTTAAAGCTACATTTTCCAGCTACAGTTCTTGCTCGTTCGGGATCTATTAAACAAACACGGGACCCTAAGTTACTTGTTTTTGTTTTGAAAATACTGAAACCACATTTGACAAAAGTTTAATTTACCTACGAATTGAGCGAACGCCTTGGCTGGAACACCGTCTACGAAATATGGGTGTGTTTTCAAAGATTTTCAGTTAAGTTTCTCTATTGTGCTAACTCGAACCATTGAATCGGAAAGCATAAGAAGGGGAAAAGAAAACATCAAGCGCAACATAACTAGGGCAACAACGGTGACATCTATCACAAGCGGATTGGTAAGCCATCTCGAGAACACTGACCCGTTTTGGCGGTTGTTACGAGCTGCAAATATGATATCCAAACGAGCAAAACATAAGTTGTCACAGATGATTGTGTGCTACTCACAAGTAGCTGTCATAATAGCCATTGTCTCGCTTGATTGATGAATGTCTAATATAGTTTAGTTTTATTGCAACCAAGTTTCCTTCGGCTCGATTCTTCTGTCTGTTGCCCCATAAACATAAAGATTCCTTTCCCGTGCAATACTATGTTTTGTCCATGTGATTGCTACGCTCACAGCGCCCGGCATCTATTTGCTCGAGGCTCTTAATGTACTTCTATGGATCGGTATATCTACTCTCGAAAATAAAAAAAGTCTTTCAAACCAGACCGTTATCGATTTCCCAACTGAAAGTGTAGTCAATAAAGTTGATATGGAATTAAAGTTGATACCACCACCCACATGAACCATTTTTGGGTAAACATTATCACTCCGATTAACATTTTCCAATCAAGCACGTGGTAGTTCGTCGCTATCCAAATTTGAACCATTGCTGCCGTACAAGATATTACGCTCTTTCACGAGTATCATCTGCCCGTATCGAACTATTCAAAAGATTCGTGGAGATCTCGACGCAACCATCAACCGTAATAGCTACGGCAGCGGCGCGACTCTTGATCAATGCTCTAATTATATAATTAACGTAGAAGTCAGCGCGTTTTTCACACTCTTCAAATATACACGAACGTCGTCGCCGTGTACTGTCGGTGCCTGCTTTATTGAGAATACACTTTCTAGAGAGATATTTCTCACACGAGTGCATCTTTCTGCTATGGCCGGTTAGCAGCTACTAGCGCTTGTTTGAAGAACCATACCATTTCTTTCAATGCAAAAGAAAGAAATAGAAGATTTATTGCTATGTTATGTGAGCAGCAAACCGTCCAAACATGATTATCCAGTGGATTGTAGCATGAAAGTACGTTGAATAATAAGATTTAGATTTGATTACTGCATTAATTGTAGGTTGTTTTAATCGTCTTTTGGATGATCAAACATGAAGATGTTCAAATATCTTGCCTGACTATCGTTTATAGTTTCCGTTGAGCTCAAGGTTCAAGCACTTCCAAATGGCATAGGAACCATTTGAAAGAATGTTACAACCTCTTATATGTATGTAGACAGTCAGATTGGCCAAAATGAGTTCACACACTGAGCTATACGCATAAGATTGTTGGTTAAAAAAAAAGCTTAAAGAAAAGGATTCATTTTTCCAGGTGAAACAAAGCAAAAACAAAAGAATCATTAGTTATCATGGTTTACACTCCAAAAGCATTTGCTACACATAAACTCCCACTAATCGTTGTTTTTGTTTCTTGAATTTGGGATATTATTATTTCCCTTTTTCGGGAGGCAATTGCACATTGTTCGCTACAAAACCAATACCAAAGCATTCTCTGCAGGTTCTTGTTGCTGTTCTTCGTGCCTCGGATTGTTAGCTAGTAATGTGTCAACATTTTGTCACTTGTCTTTTGCCCGCTTAGAATGGTCGGCAGAAGCGAATGGACAATGCGGGAAGAGGAGACACCGGTAGCCGAAAGAACCATGTCGTTGCAAAGTGATCTTGCAGTAACGAAAACTGTCTTCTAAATACCAAAGTCAAAACACGTTCCTCGACGCTAGCCGAACAACCCCTACACGAATTGGAATGGTTGTGGAGCAATGCTCATTCTGCCAAGTGTAAGCTATGCATGCTTCAACGAAAGAAGTGGCCATGATGAGCAACACCGTACGATTCGCGGTCATTTTCAATCAATCGTAGAATTCGTTTAGCCTTTCACATCGGTTGGGTTGGTCTGTGCTGATGATCTAACGTTTTCAAGGCCCGGATTAACGCACATTTTTAAACAGCATCGCTTCGGATGTAGCAATGATGAATGTGATGGTGTCCTACTTAAGATCACTCGGTTCTGGACAAAAGATTTGTCACTAACGTTTTCCTCTCTGTTCTGTATTCATGTCCCGCATACTTTTCGACTGTTTTTTTTTTTTATGTTTACGTTCAAATTGAGAGAATGACACAATCGCAAAGTTTATGCAACTTTCTTTGCCATGAATTTCTTGTCCTTTGGCTGGGGCTTATCTTACTCCAACATTTTATTTTATTGTATAAGTGTTATTAAATCTTTGTGGACTAGTTGTTGTTTGATGTGGTTTACAAAGTCATGGACAACAATGTCACACTTTCTGAAAATAAACTCCTAAACATTCCAATAACATTTTAAGACCAGTTTTCGGCTCCTTTCAATGTGCGTGTGCTGAAAAATTTGAAAAGCTTTTTGGGAATTTTTCTTTTTATCAATTAACTATCACATAGAAATGTGCTAGAAAATCAGCATCACGGTTTGGTTTTGATAAATTACAAAAACTTAACAGTATGTGATGTTCTGTTAAATTCCATCATATCAAAGGACACTGACCCTTCTGACTGCCAGTTCAGTAAGTTCACATACTTTAGTACCAAGGAAGCAATGTACTAGCATTAACAGAAGGACGGTGTTTATTTTCCTAGTTATTGATATTGATATATACTACAAAGGTAGCATCTATCTAGAAATCTATCCCTTTGCCGAAACTGAGCAGTGTCCAGTCGAGTAAAAATGATAAATTGTATTTGCTCAATTTTCTTTCAAAATGACAACCAGCAAAAGGAAAGGCAACATCACACATCAAACAGAGGGTATCGTTCACAAACTGTTCCGACCGACAGTTTTTTCGTTGTTTCTTCTTTGTTGGTGGTTTGCTAGGTTTGCTATCAGCTTCATAGCTGGTGTAGTACCATAACTGGGTGGTAGGAAGTATTCGTTCCGTTGAAATTGTTATATCGAATTTGCGGATGCTGATACTTACTACCGAACTACCAACCGTACGCAACTATACACGAAATGGTATGTTCTTTCTTCAAAAAACAGTTTTTCATTCAAGCTGACAGATGAACGCTTCTGGTCACTATTTCCTCTATTCTTTGAAAAAATACACCTCGTGTCAGTTTTGTTGGAATGTGTTTGGGTGAGACTCAATAGACAGATCGTCAACATACAGAAGCGTAGGGTTTAACTTTATTCACCTTTTATCACGTTTCTTTGTATAAAAAACGACCAATATCGTGAAATGGATAAACATTTGGGGGCATGATTGAACCTCGATTGAAAAAGGATCACCGCATTATCATTTTGATAAACCTACCGTTGCACGTTAGAAATGAAAGCAGTTATACTTTCAGCAGTTATACGTTGACAGAGTATGAGGAAGGACCAACACGAATGAGCTACTGCCAACCGCACAATATCACTCGAGCGAACAGACAGCCAGTGGAAGTTGCATGAAGAAGATTAATTATGGTTTCGCTCGGAATTGGCATTTATTTGAATTCTTTCAGCGACGTGTTGTTTCCTAGCGCCCGGAAAAGGAAAGGGGCAATTGTGTTAATGGCATGGGGTTGTTCGCTTTCGTAGGAAGTGTGAACAATTTTTCCCTCACTTTTTCTACACTTTATTTACCGTTCCAGTGCTGAGTTCCGTTGCAATTAGGAAGCGAGAATCCGTCATTCCATTGCATGAGAAGAATAGCTTCCGTTGATCGGAAAGTTGTCGAAGGAAAGTGATTTTTCCGACCATTATAATAATTCATTCATAATTATTCTGATTCACTAGCAGGTTCCACATTATCTATCGCACCTTGCACCATTCAGTTGTGATACGCTTTTGACAGATGATAGTACTATTAATTGGATAATTGGTGTCTCTGTGTACTATTTTCTTCATTAACGCTTTGTTTTCCTTTTTATCTTTTCTACATGCTTCCCCTGATGCTGATGCACTTCGTCGTCCTGGTGACAACTATCGGATTACGGACTTCAAATTACGATTGATGGATGAACACGCTTGTCAATATACAAATTTTGACGATCGTTGATCATTTTAGGTACGGTGAATGCCAATGGAGAAACAAAGCGCCAACGCACTTCATACACGCGCTATCAAACGCTCGAGCTGGAAAAGGAGTTTCACTTCAACCGATACTTAACCCGCAGACGAAGGATCGAGATAGCGCACGCCCTCTGTCTGACCGAGCGACAGATCAAAATATGGTTCCAGAACCGACGGATGAAGTGGAAGAAGGAACATAAGATGGCCTCGATGAATATTGTGCCGTATCACATGTCCCCGTACGGCCATCCTTATCAATTCGATATTCATCCTTCACAGTTCGCGCACCTGAGCGCATAGGACGCGTGGCACTTTTCGGGTACTGGTTAGAGACTCAACCAGCTCTATCAGGAACAGTATCAGGGATATCAGGGCAATCAGGACAGCGTACTGTTTGGTGGTAGCGGCGTAAGTGGCGGCGGTGGCAGCAGTACGCCTTCTGATTCCACCAAATACAATCAAGAGTTTTGATTGTCCCCTGGTTTATCAGCTATCTCACATTGCGACTTGCACTGACCAATCAAACGGGTACGTGGAACTTCCTTCCAGGCGCTAGCAAGTGGAAGGCACCTCGAAGATGCTCGCAATTCCGTGATATCTCTGATGGAATGCTTTACAGCAACTGTAACTGTTTTATGAGCTGCCGTTGGGAGGAGAACACAACATGAATGGGAACTCTGACAGTGAACATTCATCAGAATGTACGCTGCATGTGGCACACTCATTAAAGTGTGTTAAGATTGTACGCTCATAAATTGATACGAGATTTTCGGACTCGTTTTCTTCCACTGTACCAAACACTTCCTCACAAACCCCCCTCAACGATTTTCACTATCCTATTTTGTAAATATTTTTTTTTTGCTCTTACCAATCCCCTGTTAACCCTAACGTACAGTGGAAGCAAACGATAGCCGATTCTCCTATTAATTACAAGCTCTTCTCTAATCAGTATTCGAAAAGCTGGCCTCGCATTCCACGAGGCATCCAATAGTGTGTAAGTCAAGTTTCTAAAATATAAGCGTAACATTTTCTAGGCTAAGTAAGTGTTGCGAATGTTAAGGTACCTTTTCCGGGATGCAATACTAAAATATACTCTCATTCTCATGCAATCCAACCATCCTCGACATGAGATTTCTGCATAGGTTTTACACCAATGAAGATCGTTTGGCATAAAGAACATGTAGACAGATAGAATTTTTTTAGATATGTTTTTGAAAATCTTCAAAATTAAAAAAATGTTTTCCGTTTTATTTTATTTGTTTTTGACATTGATAAGTTTATACATTTGTTTGGCATATACAAAAAATGGTAGTTCAATGAAAGCGTGTAATTTGCTTCGCGTATGTTTCCTTCAGGCGAATAACTCATGATCTTGGTATAAATAGGAAATAACTGCATGGCGGATTTCAGTTCACACTATGAACTTGCATCAGTAGTTCACAGCTGGCCGATCGCATTAAGCACGGTGCCGACATTGTTTAAATGAATAAGACGATATGTTACAAAAC
This sequence comes from Anopheles culicifacies, assembly GCA_000473375.1. Taxonomy (NCBI): domain Eukaryota; kingdom Metazoa; phylum Arthropoda; class Insecta; order Diptera; family Culicidae; genus Anopheles; species Anopheles culicifacies. The sequence goes on along the minus strand of KI422599.1, from coordinate 49,927 downwards.
AACAAAAGTAGAACATTATTATTTATTTCAACTCTCAGTGAACCTTACGTCAACAATAACTAGATAAAATTTTATAAGTATCAATGATTGTGCGGTGTTGTATTTCATAAAATTCTTCAAAATCCGTCACAACGAAGTGTAAGTGTGTTCATATTAATGAAATACTAGGTTTTCTCGTTATCTTAGGTGCGTCATATTCCAGTTTTGTGACAATTTAGTTTAGCATGAGCAATTTGTACTTATTTAAGAAAACAAAAATCTGTTTGTTTCAATAATGTCTGAATCTATGTTGTTGATTTTTACTTACACTATTGTATATTTAGTACACACAATATTTGCGAAAGAATATTACACGACTTTGGCATCAGAATGAAAACAGTTATTCAATCTATGTAGATCTTAATTGGAAACGAATTCGAATAACATGCTCAATATCAACACGCGCATAGTAATGACAGCAAATTCGGATTTATACAGGGCTATTTTATGTTGTATGCCGATTTGGCACGATGATCGTAACTTGCACATAACCAGGTCACATTCTTCCACGGTTTGAACATCTTTGTCATGATTTATTAGTAACTATGTAGGGTGATGAACACTGAGAAAATGAAACAACTTGTATCATTGAGTTGTGATGTTAGCAAATGATTCTGTTTTTGTAAATAGCACCTCAAGCAAAACGGCAGGTAGCACGAATCTATATAACGCAAGGAGTTGTCACTGTGCTAATTATTGTGAACGTAAAGCGTCTCGAATCTACATAGCTACAGGACAGTATCAATACAACCAACGCGGAACTGGGAGAGACGATGGGTACAATACGAAACAATAGTAATGCTCCGTGATAGGCGATGCCTATAACAATCAATACTATAGGCATTAGAAAATTATTGATCCATGACATATGTGGATGATAGAGCACGGAGGTAAATGCTACTCTCCTACAAAGTACATGCTCGATTAAAGCTATTTAAGGGATTGTTAACTCTTCAAGCTAGCCTAGCATATGAGCACATTTTTTAAGCATTCCGGAAGTATAACAGGTGAGATGTGCACCTTAACAAAAAGTTAGATTCTGCTGTGTCATTTGACTCATGAGGCACCGAACACAACAATATGTTAATCAAATATTTTCAATGTTATTCAGCAAATTTGACTTATTTGTCACATTTTCAATCGGAATGAAGTGAAATTAGAACTCATTATAAATAATGTTATGAATCATTTAAAATACAGACTTGAGTTATCGGTTTCTTTTAACAAACATATTGATTTGGTAACTTCTAGCATTTCATCAATAATGATTATACATACTTCGATAACAAAAAAAATCTAAAAATACACTCACACATTTCAGACAAATCTTCTCGATTAACTTATTTAGTGTTCGTCTCATTAGACATTGGCCAAAGCACTGTCTTACACAGCTGATCTAACAACCTGTTCAGGATGGCACATATATGAATAAATATATTCAGCTGTAGTTTATTGAAACACAACCGGTCAAAGTAATTGTGTTACGATCGTAGTTTAATAGGATGTTTTATTTATTTTGTTTTAGGCACACTCTATGTTTACAGCGAAACCTGTGCGATAGCAAGGTATAAATCAAGGAGAAATTTCAGCACTGTAATTGAGTGCTTGAGGACCTCGAAGTGAGACTTTCAGATTTGCAATAATGCAAATATTGTTCAATATATGACACATGTGAGTCACACACTTTGCACTTTATCGAGCGAAACCTCGTAAAATGTTCCACACAACATCAAACGACAAGCGTTCATTATATGACATCAAAGTACTCAATACAAAATTACAGGTACGGTGGGCTGGAAAAGTAAACTCTATGAGAATTCTCTTGTTTGAGTGATGAGTGAATTATGACACATTCAGTCAGGAATGCAATATCAGTGGAAACAGTAATTTTAAGGTAAAGTAGTAATTTGAAGAAAATATAAATAAACACAAAATACCTGGAAAACAAATGCAAAATAAAACCATTCAATATGAATCTCAAAATCATCAATTCATATTTTCATCCGAAAATTGGATTAAATAAACACATTTTTTTTTGTTCTTGTATCACGGCCTGGCCGTTTTTGAATAAATAAATAAACACATAAGTACCACGAAAGTAAACAAGTTCGGTTGGGTACATCAGTTTTACATGATTTGTTTTCCTTGTTTTGTTTTATTTTTAACAGTTTGGAAGTATTAGAATCAATTTTACAATGTATTTCAGATTTCAGGATGGGATCTTTGTTTCGGCTTTGTCATGTGAAAGACGAGCTCCGGATATACCCGTTACTTGTGTTATTGACTCGAAAGTTTTATCCAGTTGTAAAAGTTAATTCAATTAAGTTTTAAAAGTAAACATATGTTATATAAATACCACGTGGGGAAATGGAGTAAAATCATAATCGCTGATTTTTGTTTTATATTCGCTTACATACAATTTCTGTGAATTTATTAACAAACCATAAACGGCTACATTTGTCGCCTGTGAGGTATGCAATGTGCTATTCAATATGAGCCTGGCAGTATGCAATTTGCAATACATACTTTTTCGTGTTCTATGAACTGGTTTGGGTTTGGAGTCATTTATATTTTCGTTTGCATCAACCAATCTAGCATGTCGTGTGTTAGCTTTTAAACATAAAACAAAACATTTTAGTTCTACAGCTTTAGGATGGCAATACAGTTCCAATGCCTGAGGATTAGAGAAGTGTTTACTCTTCGGAGATGGTTTTCGGATTTTAAGCTTAAACCAAATTTATGAACTTACTTACTTCAATTTATTGTAGTAGTATTCCAACGCATTCAACTTACATTCATATATGCATGGACTACGTAAGTTATGCGAACTATGCGCTCAGTGTTAACAAATACACAATATATATTTATTAATTTATTTATTTACTTATTTATTTATTCGATTATTACGGCTGACAGTCGATTATCAACGCCGCGTGCGCTGATTGAAAATTTCACAAGGCATTTCCTTCTTGGATTATACAACATATAGATGTTTTCTTTTTTCTTTTTTTATTCATGAAGAACGGCCAGACCGTATTGCTTACATGTATGACAGGATATTTAGACAATTTTCGCTTAATTATACTTCCAAATACCGAGTAACTCTAACTTAAAGTATTCTTTAGTTATTATTTATCCATTTCTGACCCTTGGAACACATTAATGCAGAAAATTACAGTCATCGTTCCTGACCACAACCTTAACTTCCAATCCCTCCTCTTACCTGTTTTAAGTAACATTAGTTCAAGTAAGAGGACTCTCATCCTACGTTTGTTTGCAAACTACATCATCCATATTGTTGGGAACAACAATACTGTGATTGATGTAACAATCCTTGACTGTTCTTTGTAAACCCTGTACGTCTTTCCTCTGTATATCCCTTCAAACTTTTTGTTAGCTAGTATATAAGTTTATTTTAAATAAACATTTTACAAAAAAAAAATCCATAGTGTTAATCGGAATTAGTTAAGTTACACTTATTTCGTTATGTTAAAACAAATATTCTTACAAAATTTTCTTTGCTACATAATCAAAATCTTTTCTTTAAGAGGATTCTTATGGTTTAGTTAGCAGTGATCTGATTATCAGTGAAAATATTTTATTTTCATGTTTCGCAAAATAGTTAATATTTCAATATTCCTTATCCATCTTCTATTTCGTTCGTTCATATATTGCGAACAAATGTATAAGCAAAATGTCAGTTTCAAATTGAAATGATTATTAAATATTTCATCACGTGCCTTTAATTCATCGTACCCTTGAAAATTTCCCTTTTCAATTTTATGCTGTCAGCTAAAGAACGAAAGATTGCAAATTCTTCTACGACTTGACGAAACCAGTTCAATACACCGCACGAATAAAACTTCACCGTAGTGTGTTGAGAGTAAAACATTGTGATCTAAAAAACAATCAATAATAAAAAATATAATCCAGGGAGACGCTTCACCTTTAAGGTTCGCATAACAAAATAACTCCAACTACATCAATGTGGTTAGAAATCTAATGAGGTCTGCCATTTGTGTTTTGGTGTTTCGATAGGACATCTTTCAGTAATAAAAATGTTTTTTGGTGACGTTTTTTAGTTACTAATTGTCCTTGAAGTGGTCACTGTTCATAAGATATTGAATGTTATAATAAATTCAGTATTATGTCTGTATTAACAATAATTACAGAACAACCTTTGAAATGCTCGACAAACGACTAGAAGGAAAATATGTTATTTCTCTCATACCGAAGGATTTTCCCCCGATAACATCGTAGAGAGCTTCGTGTTTAACTGTCATTCATCGGTTCCAGGGGCAATAAACTCATCCTTTCTTTGTATTGTATGGAAACTTTGATACAAACACAAACACAAGAAACAAAACAAACATAAGATTAATACAACACATGTATATGCGAAAAACTTGGCGAACATATTTGTCCGGGAAAAATAATTCAAATGTATATGAACACAGATCAAATTCAAATAGCATCCTCAAAATAAAAATTGAGCATTAACTCTTTGGATGATTTAATGAACACTGCCTAAAAACTGGTTGACTTATTTTTTCTATAAGGTTAAACTTCCTAAACATGTTGTTGACCACAATTGTGCTCTTAGGAGAAAAAATATCTTCAAAACCAAATAAATGTTCACGGCTATTCTTGAAATAAATTCCCCATAGAGTTCACATATGATTATTTACTACTTAAACGTAAACACCATTCAGAAGACAAGAGTAGTATTGCAGTCAAAATGCAAAATTTTTGTAAATTAAACACAAATTTATTTTTTTAAAAACCAATTTTCATTTGCTCATTTGCTTTTTTCTTTCCCGTTGTGCATTGGATTCCAATAATTGTCTGTCAAGCCCAAGTAACAAACGAAACCCATTTTGGTTATATCACTCACTTCTGTTATGAGTTATGATAATCCAGAGCGAAAAGAGCTTTCTTTTTAAAATCATTTTAACTCCATACCACCAGACCTGTTCCATAAACCGACCCAATAAATGGATAAATATATAAATGTTGCAGAAATTTAAATGTATCCCAAACCCTTTGGATATTTTTGGTAAAAGAAATATAGTTTGAAATGAGTACCGATCGTTTCAAAATATTGCCGCAATCTGTCCTTACATTTCAGCATGTTATTTTCTATCGAAACACCAAAACCAAATGTTGATTATTTTACTTGTTATATTTATTACGTTTTCTTTGTTTATTATAAGGTATACAAAACAGTTAAAAACTCGCATCACTATTTGTATTCATTCATCAACTTCAAACTTTTAATCTTTAATTATTCTTTGTTCAAACTTTTCGTGCAACATACATACATATTAAGAGTCATGAATAAATTCAATTTATCCGTTATAAATAATGAAATTATTGTTCCAGATTGCAAATTTTATAATTCCTATTAAACCGAACACATAATTGTGAAATATGTTCCTGCAAAAACCGGACAGTTTCTTGAAACACACGAATATCCGAAAGCTTTCGCGGCACTCAATATTAATGAGCAACTAAGACCACTCATTTTTGTCGGCAGGGAACGCAGCTTCTCTTTACCCAGTATGCCTCGTCGTCGTCGTCATTTTTGCATTTAGTTCAGTGGCATTCAGTTCAGTGCAGGTGGTTTCTGAACGAGAAGTTGTTTTTAAGAGATGAACTGAATTGTTAAAGTTATGAGTTTGTACAACACTAACGCCAGGGACAGAAAAGTTGCTGTTGGTTTGAAAAGGAATCTAGCCAAAGTGAGAAAAGTATAGTTTAAACAAGCATATGTGCGATCGTTAGTCTGTATAAGAAATCTTGTATTAAGATTCTTATTTCTTTACTATTTTAACAAAACTTGCTTCATAAAATTTATACCAAGCTTTTGCTCCATTAGATCTCAATTATGGAGAATTTTGGAAAAAATTAATATACATTACGAAATAGTGAACAACACTTTTTAACCATTGTATTAGAAGTGCCATATTCACACTACGATATGTATTACCAAAGTGCGTAAACTACATCCAAAGGTAAAAATTTTGTACATCGTTGAGAAGAAGGAGTGGTAAATTTTGTTCGGACTGTAATTTATGCTGTTTCGTTTTTTTGGTGTTAGTGTTAAACAGGAATTGGATAAAACACGCATGTGCAGTGTAATTTTGTCCTTCCTCCTGTGTATCGTTTCCATTTCATACAGTGTTTTACTTTTAATGATGGCTTCATCTTTTATACGCCCTACATAAAGTTTATTTTCTCTATGATTTAAAAATGTTAATGTCAGTGTTTTGGGTTTTCATAGAATTATGCTTCGTGTTGTTATGAAAGTATATGAAATCGGACATTTAAGTTATTCTGTTGCCTATCAATAACCCGTGCTATCTTCTTCGTTTTCTCTGTAAGTCTGTCAAAAAAAGAAGCTTTCTTGTTGTCAATATTGATTTCACATAAAACTCCTACCCTCACTAATACACCGAAAACTTACTGTTACAAGGTCCTCAAAAGTTCTCTATAAAACATTTTAGCAATTGTAAGAAACTAAGAATGCGCAAAACCGAAGATTTTTCTTCAAAGCGTCTCGTGATTGTAACGTATTTTCATCTGTCAACAGTTTCTTCACGGCTGGATGAATCATTTCCGGATGAAAAGACAATCTCGGGTCATAAGATAATAAGTTAACCATTGACTCTTTGCTTGACTCATACTTTACTGAAGTTCACTGATTGCTGAACATCTAAGTTTTTTTTTATACATTATTTCTTTAATGATAGCAATTTTTGTGTAATATGTTGGGAATTTTGTAAGCCTTATAATATATTCGAAACGATGTCTCCGCTTCTACAAATGAGAAATTGGAACGAAAAATTTGTCTACCTTATAACATTTATTCCATTCATTTCTTTCTACGGCCCTATGTCCTAACCTTGTCATATCACGCGGTCGTGATAGTTGTTGATTTTTGTTGTTAGCTAGCTTGAAGTAGTCCATTTTTTATCTTCATGTTTTCTCCTCTTCTAAACTGGGCTTACATCGCACAAAACATCTGTGTATGTGTGTGTCTCGGTGGACAGGTAAACAGATCTAGCAAATTTGGTTAGGTAACCATTTAACACCTAACCCGAGCTCATACTTTGTCGATCTATTTTGCACCAAAAGTTACAGCCTGAATTTTCTTCTTTTACATACACTGATTCTGAATTAATCAAACACGAAAAGTCATTTAAACTTCAGCTCATTTCTTTCCACGTACTTTACAATTTGATATTTTTATGGCCTTTTACTTTATGTTGCCTCACATATATTTTTCCTATCGGCATTTTTTCTGAAACAGGGAATAGTTTAGCAAACTTTCCTACTGCATTACTGTAATAACGTTTTGTGAGAGTGATTATTACGCATGCGCTTATACCGTAGATACTATAACTCAGAGAGGTAAAATGAAACGTTCCAATGTCACTAAGAGAGCTATGGTAAATTTTACAAAATCTGACGCAAAACTCAAATAAAGAATTATTAAACAATTATAGAAAAATGAACAGTTTCTTCATACTCTTGAAGCAGACAATGTTAGAACAAGAGATTGGCCACTTCACGAAATTTTGAATTAAGTTGTACACGCGACTGGTAAAAACATACATTCCCGATGTGGCAACCTACAAGGATTGCTACAGGTAATAGCAAACAATATTTGACAAACAGTTTACTGTAAAGTATTCAGGCTTAAGTACTATTATGCTTGCCCGAGCTACAAACAAACAGTACAAAATAACCAATAACAAGCCTCTTGAGAGCTCTTAAGAAAGAAAACACACGAAGACAACATGAGGATAATCCTTTCGAAAAGATTGACTTGGTGGTCGCGTGACATTTGTAATGCGGGGAAGTGTTGAAGATTAAGCTGGAGTCACAACTGACCTGATATTCGACAGATTTGCTTCCTCATTTACTGCATAAGAAGAGATTTGTTTTGCCAGTGATGGTTCGTAGTTAATAATTAGATTTTTCAAACCGTCTCGTTCTTTAGAAGAATATTGGTTTCTAATGATCATAGTTTTCATTGAATTAAATATTACATCAAGCCATGAAGCTAGGTACAATTTTACTCAACTGCAATAAAATACCTATTTTACCTTTCTGAAAAGAATTGTTTAAAAAAACTAAACAAGGTGGTACCAGGTTTCATCCCTAGCAAACATAACGGATACGCGTACACTCTCATGGAAAGTGTTTGGCCTCGAATGTAGGAAACACCCTACATGAAAAACAGGGTAGAATTATCCTCGGCCATTATATTGCTCTACCCGTATTGTTCCAGTATGCTGGCAAAAGGCGCAATTTCACATCTACATCATATCACCAATACTTTTACATTTACGATTCACCGAATCTCAGGACACATGCGCGACGGAAGCAAGCGGACATGCTGTAAAGGCCGTTCCCCTTTATTCATGTTGAAACTTGAAAATTGTTCACAAATCCAAAACTTACCTGAAGCAGGGTGCCTGCCATTTGCTTTGTATCAGTATCAGTTTCGAGTATCAGTATATATTCGAGCGTTTTGTATATATTCTTACCAACTATTACAATTACAAAGCATAGCTTTGCAATTTTCTATTCAATCGAGCATGTAAGGAGCTACTTTCCGTAAACCCTAATCATAGTTTTTCTTTTCCTTTCAGCGTCACACCATGTCAGTCAAAAGAGGAATCAAATGAGGCTCAACTGAACACTCACTATATAAATGCAAAAGAGGGTTTATAAGGATTCGTTAGGACTGTTCTTCCACGTATCTGTATGTGTGAAGCATTGCACCCCTTACGTGAATTCAGACTACCCTTAGGATCTTTCAACTTCCCCTACTCATAAAAATGGATTTCTTCTCGCTTTAGTTCCATGCGTCCTTTTCAAAAATCAGACATCTGGAACAACCAACAAAATGCTTACTTTACTGTGAAAAGCATAGAAGGTAAGTATTGACAGGATATAACGTGAACTCATACACCTTTACGAACAAAACTAACTTTTAGCACACGTTTCATTCGCTACTTCTAACAGTGCTTCTACATTTTCGATTGCAGAGTTATTCGTCGATTTATGTTCTACATCTACCCTGTAGATCCGAATTTGTTTGAAATTAAACAAGCGACAAATTCGGTTCTAGAGAGGTTTGTGTGGGGCATTTGATAACAACAGTTCTGATATAAATCGACGAAAACGACGTTGCTAACACTAAATTATTTCGCATAAATAATGTAACTTAAAGAAGAAAAAACATAATGCGTTTATCTATTGTTTTAGGAGTACCGGACGCCTATTCAACATATTTTGATTGTGACCTAGCAATTGACAAAAGCAGGACAAGTTGGGAACGTAGTTCTTAAATTCTCTTCAAACATCTTTTAATTCTGTACTAAATTACACATCCCTTCAAATAAGTTCACTGGGCAAGGCAGGATCTTTAGATTTGTTGATATGAAAAGCTTATTAGTTTACTGCTCATGGTTATACAAAAGTACAGGTTTAGTATCTCAAGACCATACTATGAATGTACTTAAGGGCAAAACACCATGTATCATAGTATATGAAATATTCAGTTAAATTTTAGGCATTTTGCAAGGTGGTTAGGATCAGCTTGGCGAATCGAGAAACAGTCTTTTACAGGTTTGAGTGGTCTGTTAAAAGCTTGCAAATCGAATATTGCACTGCTCTTCGTATATCGAATTACAATATGTAAACTAAGACAAGGACGATCTTCGGATGGGAATGCGTGTTTTCGTATACAACACTTAATATGTCACCAAATACTTCAATCTTCATGCAAACTCTCGTTGTGTAGTTCTACTTTTGTCTAGGAATTGTTTTTTAATTGAATAACCGACTAACAATTTGTTGAGCGATTTGATCATAATCATAACTATTCAGCTGTATTGGTGCATTTAACTGCAAACGGAATAGCAACGGAGTAACAACCGGATCGTCCGGTTGGTTAAAAAGACTTAAACAAATATGTGATACCTTTTAATGTTGGACATCCGCTGTTAATTTCTTTCACAATTGTTTTATAATTTAGATTTCTGTCCTATTTCTCGATATGCCAGCGAGTGTTTTCTTACAATATTCACCAGTTATACAGGACTGAATTTTGTTACTACAGTTTTTAAAAGTACATTGCGACGAGCTCTTGAAACAGTTTATTTTCTCGTCAAAGAATTGTCTTTGCAAAAACGTTTAAAGATTTGTAAACGAAATCAAAATCGTTATCGTACGGCCGTTGGAATATGATATCTGTGTTATCTCATTTACAATTCTAATTGAAAATATCTAAACATAACTTGAATTGAATTTTAGTTCAATTATATATTACGCATAATTTAGCAGAGTAATGGTGGAGCTTAGTTTTTTATTACACATAACACAGTAGTGCAAAAGTGGTGTTGGAGGATGCTGTTTGACTGTATCAAAACTAAAACAACTTTTTCTACTTCTGTGGATTTACAACATCAAAGGTGATACTCGATTCCCGGTTCGAGCCATTTCAAGACCGGCACCTCTGTTTACACGGCCACTCATCCGCTCTGATAACACTTACCGAATATTTGCAAAATTAAACTAAACACTAACTTGTTGCTACAAGTTGAAACCATCGATGTGAAGGGTTGTTATAACAGATCGTCATACATAATTTGGATTGAAATGTTGGCCACAGCTTAATAGTGTTTAATCTATTTACAATTCCCTGTAATGAGGAGAAATTATTTTACTACTTGGTTTGAATAAGTCTCATATGCTATAAAATGGCTGGCATAATCTAATAGTTCGGCTTCTTTTTCTTATTAAAGTTCATTTTACCATTTTTCCAATATAACACTAAAAATAGTGATCCACGAGATACATCAACATTAGCATTCTAACGCTAGAGTTTCATTTTCCATCTGTATCTTCAGGCTGGTAATTATTTTTGAAATATGATAGATGTGACTGTTTTATACGTAGTTATTTGAATTTTTACAGTTATAAGATACACCTCACAAAACAACTCCTAGTTCATGAGTTCATCTTATTACTATCGATATTAATATTAAGTTCCGTAAAAGTTCAAATTCTGAAAATATTAATGCATTACCGATTGACTCAACATGAAGTTTTTCTAAGGATAACGTTCCGGTAGAATTGTACTGATCTGTAAGATGAGTCCTATACGAAGCATTTGCGATAATTCGAAGTTATTATTTATTCATATTTGTATATTCTTTGCGCACATGATTTCGAAAAAGCATGTTACTGTACCTATCGGCTAGTAAATTATAATTTTATAATTAATAGAAAAACGAGATCGACAGTTAAAAAGAGCATAACATTTTAAGTTCAGCAGGTGTAGTCGATGCCGCATTCGTCTTCGGCGACGATACCATTGCTACCAGCTAAAGCAGCTAGAGGCAGACAGGGCAGTATACGCTCGTAATGTCCTACAAGCGGATACTTAAAAAAAA